>VZTA01006002.1:225411-238005 GCA_013398855.1 Mohoua ochrocephala | reverse complement strand
GGCGGGCGGGCGGGGGCCTGGAGCGAGCGGCCCCTCCGGGAGCGCGGGGGCTGCTGCGGGCTCGGCGCTCCAGCCGGGGCCTCCCGGGGCTCGTGTATCCCCTAAGCAGGCCCCGCTCCGCTCCGTCCCGAGGCAGCGCAGCTCCTCCCCGTTCATTGTACCGAGCGTCCCGCCGCGCCGGGGCTGAGCAGTGCCCGGGCAAGGGGAAGTCCCCGCTTGCGGGCACAACCGAGAAGCGCAGGTGCTGCTCAGCTGCTGTTGCAATGGATAAAATTAAACGCTGCCTTTTTTTAGTGTAAAAAGCCAGTCTGAGCGACCAATGATTTTTTTCCCCGTGGTTGTCCATTCACCCAGTTGTTAAGTCATCGTAGTGTGTTGCTCTTCAAAGCCATTTCCTCTATGAGATAAGGTAATTTGAATGAGTGCTGTGTTACCTGCTTCATTTATGTTTTACACTTAAAAATCTATATCATGAGCAGAATTGTCCTCAAATTCTGCGCCTCTGTGATAATGTGAGGCTTAAAGTAAATATTTTTACTGCCCGAGGTTATGCTTTTCAGAACTCAGCGATCAGTGGTGTTTGTAATGAAATTACCATAACAATTGTGGGGACAAAGGTAATTGTTAAGGCCGTGCCTTCGCTTACGTGGTGTTTTCAGCAGAGAAAACTGCTGTAATACGGTTTAGTTTTAGTAGGAGCCTCAGTTCCGCTGGTAGCAAACTGTTCCCTCGTGGGTTGTGTTAATCCGTGTGTGTCTGGCTGAGTGTGGGCTGTGCTGAAGCGGCTGGAGGGTGGTCACAGCTGAACAGTGAGTCTGATGTTGCATGTACAGGACAGATGCAGAGAGACTTTTCACAAGGGCCTGGAGTGCCAGGACAAGGGAGAATGGCTTAAATCTGACAGAGGGCAGGGTTAGATGGATATTGGGAAGGAATTCTTCCCTGTGAGGGAGGTGAGGTCCTGGCACAGGGTGCCCAGAGAAGCTGTGGCTGCCCCTGGATCCCTGGCAGTGTCCAAGGCCAGGTGGGACACTGGGGCTTGGAGCAGCCTGGGACAGTGGAAGGTGTCCCTGCCCATGGCAGGGGGTGGCACTGGATGGGGCTTAAGGTTCTTCCAACCCAACCCATTCTGTGGTTCCATGATTATGAAAGAGGGATTGCAACCGTCTAGGTTTAATTATTCCCTTAAACCAACACATCCCAGGGTTCTTAACTGTAAACTGCCCTCAGAGCAGTGCCAAAGACTCCTGCTCTTGATAATTGTTCATCACAGGTGTTCCTTCAGCAAAGTTTTCATGTGATAAGAAATATTACCTTAAATTCTGATCTGTGTCTCGTGATTAAACTGAGTCCCTGAGAGGTTTCTCCTCAGCAGAAGTATTGTATTTCTTGGTCTGCTGTGGAAGAACTGTGTGCATGATAAAAAAATCATACATAATCACATAAAACGTAATTTTTTACACCAGGCAAGATCCCTGCTCCAACATGAAGCCTTCAGTAGCCTCACACACACGATTTTCCACTTGCTCTGCACAGGTGGTTCACAAGATTGTCACGTAAGGTCTGCTTGTAGGCCATGTTTGCTGTCAATGTATCTGTAGAATTAATTTTGAGACTGTGAGAGTTTTCATTGGTCTCTGATAAATTATGCTGTGATTCTAATTAGTTGAATAACTTTCTGTTACAGCTTTATACTTCAGGATATTCAAAAAATGCCCACAAAATAAAGCACCAAATGATGCTCAGCTGAGAACGCTGAACAATTTCTGCCCTGCAGAGAGTGGGGGGAAGAATAATTCCTTCTTTTTGCCTGTAATGGAAAAGTCTGTATGTTGTATGACTTTCTACTTGATTCTTTTCTTTTAGCTATAGCTTGGATTAAAGTGGACTCAGCTCCTGAAGCCTCCTAATTAGTCCCCTTAGCTTTTGAAGTGTAACAGGGCTCCTTTTCTCTACTTTCTAATTATTCCATAGGATGTAGTTTTCAGATGTTTACAGAAAAAAATACACAGCTTTAAGGTTTTGTGCCTCCTCAGATTGTCCTTGGTCTTAAATTTTCTGCAGCGGTCACCGTATTGCAGCATGTAAGACAATTTGCTTTTTTTTTTGTAATTTATGACCGTTTCATACAGACTTGATATCCTCTGAGGCTCTTGAGTAGGGCTGAGTGTGCTCCCAGTATCCCAGAGTTACACGGTCCCGCCCACAGATGAGGATTCCAGGAAGTAGTGCCAGGGATTGCTCTTGGTGATGTGGCAAAATAGGATCCACTTTATTTGGCTTCTATCTTGAAGGGAGCTGTAAAACTCACGTTAAGCTTAACTGATAAGAAAAATAAAGCTCTTCAATTGGTGGTAGAAGCATGGACTGAAAAATAATCCCCTTGGGTAGTTTTTTATTTGAGTTCAGGCTCTTGGCCCTTTGACTGTACAGTTTCCTGTATAAAACTTTTCTGTCACTGCTCAGCTCTTGGTGTTCAAGAGACAGAGAAATTCATTGAATGTTTCCAGCGTGGGCAGCGTTTTGGGTTTGGTGCTCTGGCAGAGTCTGAAACCACTGGTGTGCGGAGTCCTGAATTTGTTTCTTCACTATGGAGTTACTCAGTATTTAAAATCCTAAGCAGCTTTTTAAAAAAATGTGTTTACTCTGGTACTCCAAGAGCCTTTGGAGACTGAGGTGGCAGGAGGGAGGTGCTGCAGTTCACGTCTCACTGCTTGGGGGTTGTACCTCAGCCTGTGCCTTAGCAAGGTGACAGTGTCCAGCTGGGCTCTTCCTGAATTTCTTTATGGACTTCTTTCCTTCCTTCCCCAAAACGGACTGGATCCTGTCTTACCTTTGTAAAATACCCTGTTCTTTGCTTTCTTGGACAAGGAATTTTCATTCGTTTTGGCATCAATGCCCTCTCTTTAAGAAAGTTCATTCAGAATAATTTGTTTCAAACAGGGCAAGCCAAAAGAATATTGGATGTAAATGCTGGTTCAGAGAACGTGCTTTAAACCTTCTGGAGCTTAGATTTTGGATTTCAATGTTCCCTTGTCCCATGTTTTGTTTCCACAGCCACCATGTCAGAAGGGGACAGCATTGGGGAGTCTGTGCATGGAAAACCTTCCGTGGTCTATAGATTTTTCTCAAGACTTGGACAGGTTGGTTTTGTGAAGGATTTTTCTGACTCCTTTAGAAGCAGATCTCACTGCAGCTTCTTGAACTCACTGCTTGTTGGATGGGTTGTTGAAATGCTAAAATCTATACAAAAGATTTGTTTTGAAGCCTTTTAAAATAGATAAATATCTCTAATAAATGGCTTACTGGAATATGTAATGGGCATATATGTGACATTGAACAGTGGAAATCGATGTTGTTACTGTCAGAAATGAGGAATGAGTTCAGATTTCATTTCAAATTCATTATAAGGAAAACAACTTGCATAAATACAGAACATTTAAATTGCTTTACAATGCCCCAAGCATTAGATTTTTTTTTACTTTTGTAAAATATAGAAGCTTGTAAGTATAGTTCTGTGTAATTTATTTGTAGTAAAGAATACAAATGTTTTGTGTTATTCTCTTTCCCAAAATGCTCCTCCCAAGTGCTTCCTTTTGCCCATACTACCCTCGAATAAGCTTTATCTGTTGTGCATCAAGTATTTTCCAGCTGTGCACTTTGTGTTTCCTCCTAGATCTACCAGTCCTGGTTAGACAAATCCACCCCCTACACCGCAGTGCGATGGATTGTAACGTTGGGGCTGAGCTTTATCTACATGATTAGAGTTTATTTACTGCAGGTAAGAGAACTGAATTTGATGCTGCAGTAGTTCTAGATATTATTGCTGGCCTAATTTTGATTTTAAGAGAGTTTCTGACGTGTGCTGCTACTTTAGAATCACGTGTGGTATCGTTCAGCACGTGGCAGAAGGTAAATTGTGTAGTCTGAAGGGAGAACACATCCTGTGGGTGTGGAAATTGCTGCTGCAGAGAGAAAAAAAGTGTGAATACTCAAGGATATTCCTCTGATGGCAATCTGAAATCACAGAATAAATCTCTGAAAACTGTTGTAATTACGTTTTTACTTTAATATAAAAGCTGTGTAACAACATGCTCAGAGGCAGGGGTTCCTTTCTGTCATGCAAACCATAAGGAATGGCTTTGTCAGCATTTCTCTCCCTGCAGGCCAGGCAGAGCATTTCCCCACTGATCAGATGTTTCTGTTCCATGCCAGTCTGCAGTTCAGTTAAGAACTTGGGAACTGTTATTCCCCAAACCCGAAGGCTACAGAATGTGAAACCTTCACAGGTCATAGTAGTGGGAACATTTCAGACACTGAAGGCTGCAAAGATGATTAAAAAAGGGATGGTTTTATGCTCTTTATTGCTGTCAAAGTCTGCATCTTGAACGTAGAGACCCTGGATGCCAGACCAAGGCTTCATATTCAGTCTGTCACTACATGAGGGGTTTGCTCTCCTGTCATGTTCTAAGACCTGTTTTAATCAGTGAGAATTTTTTATATTTTTACAACAAGCCCAGAAACCTTTCAGTTAACGTGAGGACATAGAAAAGCTTCTCAAGGAAGCAATAATCCCAGGTTGTTTAATCTCGTTAGAAAATCAATATCAGAAAATGATTTTCAGGAGGATTTTAGCCTTGTCTCTTGCTCCCTGTGCAGGGTTGGTACATTGTGACATATGCCTTGGGAATCTACCACCTCAACCTCTTCATAGCTTTCCTGTCGCCAAAGGTAGACCCCTCTCTAATGGAAGATTCAGGTATGAGGAAAAGTTCCTTTTTACCATCATTTTAAACCTGGTCAAACTTCCAGCTCCTTCTGTCTCATGCAGTAGTGTAAAGATAATGCAATTTTAGCATTACATTGTATTTCTTAGACCTGATAAAAATCTATACAGCTTGGCATCAAAAGTTGCTATAAAATTTGTCCTTTTTGCATGGGACTTGAATATATTCCATATTGTACTAGTTTTCTGTGTTTTGAAAGGAGGTTTAGGTGACTTAAGCTCTCCCTGTAGTAACTCAAGTGACCTGGCACTCCCATTCCCTGTTTTCTTTGAAGGAATCTGTGTTAAGTTCCTTTTAAGGAATCTGTGTGAACTTACATTAAACCAGCAACTCTAACTGGGATTGATGTGTAACAATGGAAATTGGGTGTGGTTTTGTTTTGTGATTTTTATTTTTCTTAAAATAGAAAGTAAAAAAAAAATCTGGAGTCTGAATAGTGTAAAAAACTCCTGTGAGGAGGTTTGTGGTTTGGTTTCTTTTCTGTTATTTTTAGATGATGGTCCTTCCTTACCTACAAGGCAAAATGAAGAATTTCGGCCTTTCATTAGAAGGCTCCCAGAATTCAAATTCTGGTGAGTGGATCCATCTGCCTGTGTTCTGTTTTTGAAAAATATCAACATCTGCATGACATTAGTGGTGGCTGGGCTTGAAGGATTAATTGTTGCTATTATTTTTCAGGCACTCTGCCACTAAAGGAATCCTGGTTGCTATGGCTTGTACATTCTTTGAGGCTTTTAACGTTCCTGTGTTTTGGCCAATCCTTGTGATGTACTTCATTATGCTATTTTGTATCACTATGAAGAGGCAAATCAAGGTGAGATCTTGGCAGGAACAGAGAGTAGCATTTGTGATGTCAGGATTTACAGCACTGCTCCAACCTGGCCATTCACTGGAGCCCTTCAGGGGTTAAATGTGCTGCACACATTATTTTACTGGAGGAACTTCAATAACTAATACTTGAACATTAGTTGTTCAGGTGGGGCATGTTTACGGTGTTGAGCTGATTTTACAAAACTTTATTCTTGCTTTCAAAAGGTTTTGACTTCAGAGTGCAGTATCAGGGGTTTGTGGAGGTTCTCATCCACTTCCTGTGGCTATTTTGGATGCTGAGGTGTTGAACCATCTCTGATGGGTGAAAAGGGAAGTTCTCACAAGGTGGTGTGAGAAAGTAGATGGGGGAAAAGGGAAAGAACATAGACAAGTGATTCAGACCATTTTAACAAATTAGTTACGGTTTGTTGGCATTTTTTAAAAATAACTGATTTTTTTCCTCAGACATTCAGAATTTTGGACAGGTACTGTGATTCGAAGTGGTAAATTAAAGATGAAAGGGTGGTAAAGATTTAGTACCTCTGTGCTCCAGAAGTTTCCTGTGGTTCCCCAATCAGTAACCTTCACTGTAGTGTACAAATTGTTGGGTAAAGCCACATTTGATGTTTATAAAACTGCTCTCATACTCCTATTTAGATTTAAACTGCTGTAGGATTAGCTATTTCATTACCTTTACTAAGAACTCTCTTTCTGGAGGACTCAGTAATTTATAATGTGTATTATAAACCATTTTTTTCTAAATATTTTCTAAATATTATGTTTCTTGCCTCAACAACTGCTGTTTTCTCTTTGCAGCACATGATAAAGTACAGATATATACCCTTCACACATGGCAAGAGGAAATACAAAGGGAAAGAGGATGTGGGAAAGACCTTTGCTAGCTAGGAAGAAGCAATCAACCTGTTGACCAATTCTACTGCTCACTAAAGGAACGATTTTGAGCCATTGTAACAATGCCTTTTTTCTTCATAAAAGTGATTAACAGAGTGGTGACAAAGCAGTTGAATTTTCATTTTATGAGGATCTTGCTATTTTTATCTGAAATATCAGTTTCTCGAGGAAACTGGCATTCTAACCAAATTGCATTGAGTTTATTCTCTTTTGTAAGAAGTTGGAGAAACTTTGGATAATCCCATGGATTTGGGATGACGTATTTCTTTCAAGATCCATTGCACTGGAGAGGTTAATGGCCTAGAGTTGGATATTTTTACATAGTTCTCCTGCTCAACATCACCCTGAAGTGCTGTGCACATCTGTGGAGGAAAGTGTAAGCTGGCACACGTGATGCTGTTTTCTGCTTCATGGCCGTGTGCCGTTTTCATAGAAAAATTCAGTAGACCTAAATTAGATGCAGAACTTAAACCAGTTTCCTAAATGCATGGTATTACTGAGTTATAACCAAACAAGTATAGATAGGAATAAGAAATTACTAAATTATGGGGTTTGCAGTAGGGCAAAAATACTCATTTAGCTTCTAAAGCAACTCGTTTGTGTTGGGTTTTAATGCCAGTTTCACTGTTCCATCTCCCAGCAGATGCTAAAATTCGGCTCTTTTGTGATGACTCAGAACTTTGTTCAAACTCTTACCACCATTTCCTTCAAGGACCTGGAATTATAAAAATATATATTTTAATTGTTATTAGTTGGAGTTTCTTTCATACTTAATGGTTTCTTGAGTAATTGAAGCTGACTTCATGCAGCCCCACAGGACATACCCTAACTGGCCAGAACAGACAGTGGTGGGGGTTTTAACACAGGTTTTCTTTTTTTATGGGGGGAAAAAAAAAAGAGAGATAAATGACCTGCATGTAAACTTTTTCATGTGATACAACTGCAGTTTTATTAAGTGACTTTTTAATTCCAAAATTTATTAAAAGACAGTGTTCCCCTTTACTTGTTCTCTATCTTTATATACATCTCTTGATCTAACAGTATTTATGACTCCTTTTCAATAACGGTTGCCCTCAATTTACCTTCATGCAATGCCTTTTTCAACTCTTCAGGGAGCATTCACTTGCAGAAGGTAGGAAAAGAGTAGCTCTTGGAAGATTCTGAATGGAATTCAGCAGCTTCAGCAGACAACTAATTGGAAAATGTATGTAGGCACCTTTTCCTCTTATCTTGTCAAATGAAGGCTTTGTGGAGCTCTGGAATTCAGTAATCCTGGGAAAATGACAGTTTTAGCTCACATTGACCTGCGGCTTTTTGTTTGTTTGCATGTGTTTGTTTTATTAGCAGTGTGGAAACCAGGAGTGTAAGCACTTCAAATTAGGGAAACAGTATCCAGAATGGGCATGATAAAAGTACCAGCCGTGGATGCTCGTGGTTTGTTGCCTAAAAATCTGAAAACCTTGACTTGGAGAAGCTGTTTTTAGGCTTGCTGGAGTTTCTGAATATGGACGAATCAGAGAGAAAAATCTGTTTAATAATATTAAAATGACCAACTGGGCTGGCTTTACTAAACAAGAGTGTTAATGACATCCATTGCAAATCTGACATTTTTACCTACAGTTCATTTTGAGGTTTAGTTTAGGCAAGTTTAGATGAATGCCTTCCTTTTGGGAAGGCAGATGCCCTGCATCCAGTGGGATTGAGTTTTCAAACATGGATTGTCGGAGCCATTTGGCCACCGGTGCAGTTCCCCAGCTGAATCTCGGCCTGCCATGGCCAAGCGAGTCTGATGGCATTTTGTTCAACTTTGCTAAGCTGTATCACTTAAAAACGTTAAAAATTAATTCCCCTTAAAGAATGCACGAAAAACTTTGCTTGACAGTTTCAAAGACACTTCCCAGTCACCAATTCCTTCCTGTTTCTTTTGTGCAACAAAATGCTTTTCCTTACTGTTTCCTTAGGAAGGAGCGGAGGCAGCAATTCCCTTGGGTAGTCTGTTCTGATTTGTGATATGGATTATTTTTCTTCCACTGTTGCCTTGACAGTTTTAAATAGGTGAGGGACGCCTCAAAGTTTTCTGGTGTGAGAAGGGATGGTAGCACTTTTGTAGCGGTGATGAAGTGTTCACATAGGTACCAGCAACTATTTTTTATTCCATTTATAGATACGGTGAAAAATTAAACTAAATTTACTGGGGTTTTCTGATAACACTTGGAGATTTAATTATTAGCTGGATAGCCAGGATCTCTGCAGCTCAAATACCCGTCTTAAAAGTGCTTTTAGTGTAGCACACCTGGCCCTGCCCCTGAGTCCACATTCAGTGCCATTGGTGAAAGTTTGTTCAAACTGTAACTCATGATGCACAGGCTGGATCACCTGGCTTCTTCTCCCTACCTGTATTTGGAAAATAAAAATAAATCAATCTTCTGCATCTTCTATCATGCAAGAATGACAGGGTATGTTAACAACTAACAATCTTTTCCCTTGTGCTTCAGGGATATGGGTAACACCCCAGGGCTTTGGAAAATACCACTTGTTCCATTGCTACAGCCCTAATGTCTGGAATTCTTGCTGAAGTCTCCATTGCTAATAGTGATGGAAAAACCTGAATTTGGAAGCTGAGTCTTAATAGATCAGCGTGCACAATCTGCATTACTGGGGCTTTGCATTTGTTGCTTCTGTTGATCTAAGCAGATTGCACAGTTTGTCAAATCACAGAACCCTGCTTTATTGCTAACACAATGGCACATGGCATTTAAAACCAGAACTCCCACTGCACTTAAACTCAGGCTTTGTGTACAGCTTCTGTTCTTTGCCTCTGAAGTCCACAGCATGGACATTATGATGTTACAGGAGAAAAGGAGTCTTAAGATTAAATCATGGAATTTAATTATTAATACCTTAAAGATGTTATGGAAGGGTGGAGGACTTGTTATCTACACTTCTATTTTGAGAATGAGAATTTGATTTAAGTTTTCCATTGTCCCAAATGAAGAAAACTATTGAACTTGTGTTAAACATGTTTTAGAAACCCGTTTTTAATATGGTCAAGAGCTACATCAGGAGAGACAGAAGGGTAGAAGCAGAAATAGCTTTATTCTGTCACACAGGAATGTAGTGCCACCTTGCAGTTTAATAAAGCCTTTTCTTGGACCAAGCCAAGCTGTAGGACAAGTATGAGAGTATGAGCTGAGGTCCTTGTCAGGAGACAGAGGAGGTTGCTCCTTTACATTTGGTAGTGCCGTAGGTAGATCAGTTTCTGAGGATGGAACTTCTCTCTGCACAGTGGACATTCTGCCTACAGAAAGAAAAGGGAGTAGATGGACATACTGAATAGTTCTATTTAAAAGTTTTTTAAAAATCGGAATAGAACAGCTTAGCTACTTTCAGAAAAGAATTTTTCAGTCCCAACTGTGGTACAAGCTCACCTGAGCTGGCCCAGTTTAAAGTTCTCACCTTACTGACCTCACCTACATAATGCCAGTCATTGTATTTCAACAACTCCATGGGTGCTGGTCAGCTCTGGGTGCCTTAGTGGGACACGGGGCACTAGCAGGCAGGCTGATTTTGCAGTGTGGATGTGCAGGGTACTCACCCTGGTGTTGCACCAGGCAGTGATGCACTCCCAGCAGAAGAGGTGCCCGCAGGGGGTAGCTGTGCTGTGCCTCCGCTCCTCCAAGCACAGCGTGCAGCGGGACTGGCGCCCGGGAGCTGGCTCCTTGCTCGTGCTTCTGATTAACACAGGCACAGTGGGGTTAATTGCACTTACCCTGATTGTAAGAAATACTTGAGAACACCATCCTGAAATAAACCCCATGCTCAAGTGTCAACCCTTTCCATAAAGACCTCAAAAACACTGAAGCATGAAATCCAAGAGATACACAAACCAGTGAGGAATTTTGCTAATTAATTAAATGGTACATTACATCAGGTTGTAATCTAAATTGGTGTGTCACTCCTGTGTTGTCCCTGTTCATGACAGCTATGACATTCCCACCTCTTTCCTAGGAAGTAAGAACCACCTCTTACTTCTGGTGAGCGAGGTTGCGGTGCAGCCTCCACTCCTGCCTTGCTCTCTGCTTCTGTTTGAAGCTGTACATCTGCACTCCAATGGTCAGCAGAAGGTGGAAGAGTGAAATTATTCCAAGGAACTTGTAACTTGATCGGATACTCTGATCTTCTCCTTGCAGTCCTCCAAAATGCAGCTACAGAATTCACAGAAATAGAGATGTTTTGTTACTGTGGTTTTATGAAACTGTTCTCCCTCTCCCCACCTTCAATAAACTTGATTTGAGATTATGATTATGTGCAAAAAATTGACATTTTAGGACTTCTTGACCAGCTGTCTCTCAGGAGGTGTAACTGTCTTCAGTCAGGCTGGACTTAGCTGCTGTCTGTCCATAAAAATTGCAGCTTTAATTGGTTTGGCTTCCTTATGCATCTCTTTCCCACACTGACGTTGGGACTTGTTGAGGACTCTTGTGTCTATACAAATTTCTAGGCCAGTGACTGATGGGGTTTTTTTTAAAGATACAGAATTAACCTCTTTATATAGAAAAGTGTTATCTAAATGTGTACTGGGTATTGTTCAAAACACTATTTCCCATGGATTTATCAAGTCACCTCTCACTTTTAGTGTATTTGTGGCACACAGACTGAAGTTACACTTCAGTCAGGGGATTTGACTTCTGACACTGCATTCATGTTTATTACCTGTAACCCCTTGACTGCAGGGACTCATTACCCCTCACATAATGCAAAACCTTGCCTCTCACCCTCTGCTCTGCCTGTATCATCAACCACAGCCAAATTCCTTATCCCTTTTACACATATGGCACCCCAGAAGAGGCCAAAATTCTGCAGAGGACACATCTTCAAACAAACCCACTTACATAGGAGATCCCTGTGATCCTTTTGGACAGGTGATAGAAGGTGCCCTGGATGTAGAACACTGCCAGGTGGAGCCGGTGCAGCAGAGGGATGGATTGTTTAAGGACATACACAACCTGGGAGGCTGTTTTCTTCTGCTGCTCCGTGAGCTCCCCAACCTGCTTCCGAATCCAGCTGCGAATTAAGGTCCTGCTGGGAAAGCCAGCTGCTGAGGGGTTCTCTGGAGTCCTGGATTCCTCAGCCTCCATCTGCAGCTCATGTTCCAGGTGCAGCAGGGCCTTCTCCAGGCAGTAGGGTACCACAGTGTGCAGGGAGATGAAGAGGGCCCGTCGAAGGAAAGAAGGCACCTTCTTCTTGCTCGGGTCAACCTGAATGATGTTCACATACTCTTCTCCCAGAGTCTGATAACCTAAACAATGTGTTCAACATGAAACAAGGTGAGAGGGCAACTGCAGGATCGTTCTGGATGTGGTGAGCAGTGGGGACAGGCTGTTCAGGCCACAACTCAGACTTTGGAATTTGGAAATAGTTAAATTTTTTGTGTTGAATTAAGATAAGCGTCATGGTGACATCCAGGATCTGGAGCTTTAGGCTTAAAGCAGGAATACTTTTCATGGTGTCATCTATTCCTACTTTTTTTTAAAAAATTACTTTCAGAAGAACATCTATCTGTGTTGGTAAAGTGCATTTGAACCCAACTCCGACAATTTCGTGGTTTCATATTTACCAAAAGGCATTTATCCAAACCAACCACCCCCCATACTAAAGAGAGCTGCTGTTGGGCAGTCTCAGGGGGTGATCACCAGCACAGCAGCCGCGGCACTGGCCCCTCAGCTTGCAGATGTTGGGAGAAATGATAAACAGTGATAAAAAATGTCAGAGAAGGTTTCCGGGCGGTTACCTGACAGCGTGGTCAGCACGAAATAGGCCACGTCGGAGAGCAGCTCCACCTCCCTCCTCCACTCCAGCCACGGCCGGGCACCTGCGGGACGGGGGCGCGGCTGTCACTTCACACCAAATCCGTGCCGATCCGAGCCCCTCCCAGGGAATTCCTCCCGGACCCGCCACCGGCCCCCTCGCCCCCTCCGACCCCCACCCAGAGCCGCGGCCGCGGGGTCCCCGCTGTGCCGGCGGATCCCGGAACACCCGCGAGGGCTCGGGGTGCATCCGCCCCCCCGCAGGCATTACCCGCCAG
>VZTA01006002.1:116451-225041 GCA_013398855.1 Mohoua ochrocephala | reverse complement strand
GGGGTGGGGAAAGGGGCGGGAAAAGGGGCGGGAAAAGGAGCGGGAAAAGGAGCGGGAAAAGGAGCGGGAAGGGGCGCGGGGATCACAGCTGAGGTAGTCAGAACAATAAAAGCGTGAAGTCTTGGATGTTTCAGAAAGCGTGTGTGTGTGTGTATGTGTGTATATATATATATTTACACTCTGATCTCTGGTACATTCATTTTTGTCAAAACACGTTTCTTTTTTTCCTAGCAGATTTTAATGTCGCCTTGTTACAAATTCAGTTTTGCAACACGCTACAGTGAAGGGGCAGTTAAACAGTCCCACATTTAATTAATTTATTTGACGGAACTACTTCCACTGGAATTAAAGTAGGTAGTTTTCCTGAAGATTTTACAGACTGATGTGGCAGGAACTCACTGGAAAGTGCTGAGAGAGCAGGAGCTTGGTGGGTTTTTTTCTTTCTGAGAAGCAAAGAAAGGCTCCCTGTGGCCAAACATAACCACGAATAAACTGGATATCTGTAGTTCTTTCAGTAGCTTATTAGTGCACAAATTGTGGCATCAAAGTTCCAATTTAACTGCATCAGAAGTTGTACGTGGTAAGTAAAGCTGTGATGAATCTTACAGATAAGCAAACATTCTTAATCTCTCCCTCCTTGCCCCAGGCGCTGCTCAGTTTTTATTTGCTAGGGTCTATCGCATCGATGGAATTGCGGATTGTTCCCTCCGTAGCTGTAAAATCAATGGAATTGGGGAAAAAAACATTGGAATATTTTATGCCGTTCAACAGTAGGGGGCGCGGCTGCATAAGGAAATGTCCCACGGGAAATGGGCTCTGGAACGGGACATTTTCACACTTAAATCTTGGAGATCGACTATGAAATAAGAAACTCGAAGCTGCCGCCCTAAACATTTAAAAAATGTAAAAAATGTAGCATTTAAAAAACGTAAAAAATTAAAATTTATTGACCAGTCCTTGGATCATTTTGTTCAGAATTCCAATCCAATCTCTCGTGTTCTGATTTTTGTTTAAAGGCAGAGCTGTGATCTCACATGTCCGACAGCTCAGTTTTTAAGAAAAAACACCACACATATTTGTTGCCATTTTATTGAGGTGGTTAAATATGATTTTCTTATTTTATGGGCCAAGGAACCAAAGAAGAGCTCGAGAGGTTTTTTTTGCAAAGCTGAAATCCTGGACTAATGACCACTTAATTATTAGATTGGAAACCGTTTATAAAGCTGAAGGTCAGACTCTGCCAACAAATGTTAAAGCATTTGAAGTGTGTAAGTTCTGTGTATATGCCCATTTTGACTTATTGTATGGATTTTATTATATTCTACAAGTTGTTTTGTGATATATTGAAGGGTGGGAGTTCCGTCAGTGTGTTTTGAACTGAGGAGGTGCAGCATGCCAGAAACCTTTCCATTCTGTGTAGAAAACTTACTTTCATATGCTTTCCTATATATATTCATACATGGATATAAACAGACATGCAGATAATGTTAGTTGTTACACTATGATCTGCCAGAAAAATCTGTTTCTTCTACTTTGTGTTCCGATTGATACTGGTGACTTCAGAAAACCGCCATCATCTCTTAAAACGTAGCTGCTGTGTTTTGATGAAGTTTTTGCAAGCCAGGTTTCTTGATTCCCATGCCATGCTTCTCTGCTTTTCCTCCTAACAGACCTGACAGGGGAGCGTGCTGCTTCACCGACATCACCACAAGGAAGTCCAAAATGTAAAAAAACCTCGGTACTCAGCAATGATTAACTTTTCCTCCCACAGGCTACTTGTCTGTGCATCGTAAAATCTGATTTTACCTCTGCAGACCTGTGAGGAGACAAGAGGTTCGGAGCGCAGCTTTTCAAAGAGGGCACCGGGCAGATGTTTCAGCTTCCAACCTGAAGAACAGGTTCTGAGGATGCGAAAGGAACGAAACGTCTGTTCGGGATTGTTGCCACCCTCCGATTCCTTTTGCCTCCTCCCACTTTGAACTTGTTACCCTGGAGCTGAACTGTTTGAACACGGGCTGTAAAGCTGCTTTGTGATCAGAGAGCTGAGAGCCCTCGACATGTAAAACCGGGGCGGGATTTCGCTCCGACTCCGCAGGTCCCTCCCTCCTCCCGGGTTTGTCCCGGGTATGAAGGCTCGGCGCTCCGCGCACAGAAGCCGGGACAGCCCGTCTGCACTGCCCGGCCGGGAGAGACAAAGGTGTGTGCGGCGTTTGCTTTGGGCTCGCTTTGCTACTTTCTCTCGCAGCGGTCGTTTTGGTGTACTTTTAACACTTTTGCTCACTCCTGGGCGTTAGAAACAAAGTTTGTAGTACATTATCCCAGGAGTGTGCACAGCCTTAAGGCTGTACCAGAATTTGCTACTGCTTTTGCTCTTGTCTTTTTTGAGGAAGAGGTAGAATGGAAAGAACATCATGTCTAATACTTGTTTTATTTTATCATGCTTTCTCTTGTTCATGAAAATGATCAGGAACCTCGGAATTCTGTTAGCCCTAAATTTTTAGATTCTCTGAGCTTGTAGGGATGAAGCAAACTGCATTTGTGATTCAAGTTTAGACTTTTCTAACTGGACAATTGCTTTTTTCCGACACGAAAGACTACTGCATTCATTCTGAACTGATAACCTGAGCCTTGAGCTCTCCCAGGTGTAGTGAGCCAAAATGAAAACTGACTTGGATAAGAGAGGTTGGATGTAAAATAAACTGCAGGTATTTAAATAAAATACCAGTTTAGCAATAGAACGTGGCTGATTCTGTGACTGAACAGCCAAGTCTTAACTTGGGAAGAAGGACATGTATGACACTTTTAAAAGGTATGCATAGTTTTATTTCTTAAAAATCTTTAATTTAAAAAAAGATTTGCTCATTCTTTTCGGGTACGGAGAAAGAATTTTCAGTTCTTTCCTGGCATAAAAATGTGGGTAATGATTGCAGAGATGTGGCAAATAATAAGGATGGCCGGATTGCTGGGGCTGTGTATGCTCCAAATGCCTCAGGCTTCAGGGTTCAGATGTATGTCTTAAACATACCCTGAATCCTCAGGGTGATAATTTCTAGAACCATGTTCTGTTTCATGGTGGAGGTAGGCTGCCTGTTATAAAATGAAACAGGAGTAGAGTAAGAGTCGCTGCTGACTGTGGCTGGTTTGAGATAGGAAATTGATGCCATGTTCAGAATGGAGCTCAAAGTTAACTTATTGTTCAAAAGAATGTGGTGAAAGTTTTGTCTATTGAGAGAGCTTTTTCTGTCCTTACTGAGAGGGCAAAAACTGTGCTGGGGAGAATTCTTTTTTTGCCCAGTGAGATTAGCAATGGGAAACTGTTCAGTGCAAGTGAAGGACAGGGGGTGCGAGGGAAGGCCGGCGAGTGCCGAGGACACGGTGAGTTATCTAAGGGCGGGCAAGGCCGAGTGGTGTCGGAGTCACTGTGTTCTGGTGGCCTCAGGAGTGGCTGTGGGGGACAGGGAGCAACGTTAACTTGGCTCTGAGCTCTTCAGCAGGGGCACTGCTTGTTACGGGCTGGCTGCTTGGGGCACAGAGGGTTTGTTACAGAGAGTCGAGGCCATGACCAGATACAGAGATTTGTCATGGCGCAGCAGTTAACTGTGGGCTTTTTTATTCAATAAGCAATATTTTACCAGAACTGCTTCTGTCATGCCCAGTTTTATAATATAAACCTGTGTAACTGAATCTTGAAACACTCAGGGCTCGCTGACTCTTATATTTAATGACTCTGTTGGCAGAGATGAACTCCTGTAATGCAGCGTATTTTGATCATTCTCAGCCAAAGAACAAGTTTATTCTGGCTTTGCAAGAAAGGATAACGTTCCAGTTTATAGCCAAGCTCCTTCTACATGATCTGAAAAGGATTTATTTTCATTCATAATTTCTGTAATTTAGCTGAATTAAAAGCTACTCCATACTTACCCCAAAGTGGCTGGGAGCATCTTAGTGAATGGTCCTGCAGGAACAACAAAGCAATAAAATATATGGTGTGCAAGGTTCTTCTATGTACTCATAGTTTCAAAACAACACAATCTCACTTTGGTTTTGAAATAAATGGTACAGAGCCCTCAGTTCCTAAATATAGCTCAAAGGGGACAACAGACTTGTGGATATCACTGGAATTTTTTCTTGCTAATTTGTCCAGAGTTGAGAAAATGACTGTATAAATGAATTTGAGTGGGTTATAGGATGAGGCTGAAGAGATTTTTCAGCAAAGATAGTCTTGCAGTTCCTAAGGATCATCTGAATTTACTGCAATGCAATTTTCATGCACCCAGATATCTCAGTTCTGATTAGTTATCTTTAAAATGACCCACTTCTTCCCATGATAAGCTTAAATCGATCTGATCTTACCACTGAAATAGATTCTCCAGTGTTATGCCTGAATCTTCTCTCCCTTCCACTGTCTTGACCTCATTTGTGAGTTTACCCCTGCTCCCGTTGGTACCTCTGGCCTCGCTGGATGATGGCAAACCTTGTGTCCATCCCTTGTGACAGTTCCTGGTGGCAGCTGTGACGTGAGCAGCAGGTACAGACCCTGCATCCAGGCTCAGCTGGCAGAGAAGAAAAGCCCTGCATGGCATGAGCCCAGCCCTGTTCCAAGGGGACAGCTATCCGTGGCCACTGTGTACAACTCCTCAGCCCAGTTCTTGCTGCAAGTCCCTGTGGAATTCTTGTCTCCTCATTACTGCTTAGGGCACAGACTCTAAATCTGTAGGGAATTTCCAAATTTTTTATTCATTGTTTAATCTGCCGTCATTTTGTGGGGGTGGAGCGCTTCCCCTCAGCACACGTAGGTGCACAGCCGAGTCATTGGATAGGTACCTGCACAATGCAGGCTGTGACAAACCTTTACACATGCTGAGGCAGAGTTCTGGGCTTCCTTCCTTCCTTTTTCTGTACTCTGGCAGACTGCACGTGAGGCTGCTCAGTCCTGAGAGGAATTTCGGGTGCAGACATCAAGACAAGCGTGACCCGAGTGAGGATTTCAGATCCATTTGCGTCACAAATACAGCACAAACCCTGAGAGACTGATTTTGGCATACCTGGTTCTGATCTGGCCCCGCATTTTTTATTGCTCATCACAGCCCCACTTGTTTCCATTTAATTAGGGAATGGCTCCTGTAGAATCTTCTGACATCTTAATAGTTGTCAGGGAGCTCTGGGTTGCCTCAGACATGACAAGGGAAATCAGGTGGGAAGGTGAAGGAGCTTTCCATGTTCACATTCCTGGGAGAGAATGAAAGTGCAGCACAAGCTCTGTTAGTTCCCATTCCCTGAGGTGTTGTTTGCCAAGGGCTGTTATGTAGAAACTTGAAACTTGCAATAGCACTTTTTGTGTTCAATCTGGTGTTCAGAGGATGTCTCCTCTCAGCTCTCCTTGCAGGATTAGTTACTGTAAGATAACTTAAAAGAAACTTCTCCCTGCCTCTTCTCCCCCTCAACATGCCCCTGTCCCCCTTCTATAGCTCGTTATTCCAGATTTCCTACTGCCCTTAGATACCGGAATGGATTTTCTGGAAATTTTCTCTGCCTTTAACCGAAAACATGTAATTTGTGTTTTATTAATTTAAAAAAAAAAAAAAAGGAGTAAGGAATGGAGCCTGAGGAAACAATGGCAGCTGCAATCGAGGTGCCTGGAAGACGTTCTATAGCCTGCAGAGGAGCACCTCAAAAACACAACTTTGGGATGAGTTATAATGGCATTATTTAGTGTGATTGCTGCAAGGACTATGTGAAATATTTTCTGTTTAAACAACTTAACAGGTTTTTGTCTCCTACAGTATAAAATGACCTATCCCACTTCTTTCCCTCCTGTGAGTTTAGACTGAGTGAGATGAAGTTATTGAAGTAATGTTATTTATTGACTAACCAGGTACTAAAGTCCACGATAAGGTGGAGAGCAAAGCAGAGCTGTACTTTGATATTTATTGGATCAGGCCCTAAAGACTTCCTGCCTTGAAGTTCCCACGTGTGCACGTCACTGCCCTCTGTTTGACAAAATGAGGATGGATCGAGTGGTTCCCAGACCCATTCCTGCTAATAGAGAAGGAGATTCATTCATTTAAGAAATTGTTCTGGATGTTTGGCAAAAAAAAAAAAAAAATTAAAACTGCAGCATTCTCTTGAAGTTGCCAAGCACAAGCGTGTTTTTCTTGTTTGCAATATTCTCTTCGTGTCTGTCTGCCTGTGCTTGGGCTCTTGTGTTTGGCCCTACCAGGCATCCTCAGGAGCAAGCTGATCGTTTGCCCCTGGCTTGTGAAAGGGGAACACGAGTTGCCACCTTCTCTCTAACTCCCCCAGCATAAATTATTCCTTAATGTCCAAGAGATTAATCAGTGCAGCAATAAGCTGCTGTACAGAATTAAAGTACTTGATTAAAGACATTATTCTTAAAAGAAATTCTTGCTCATTTAGATGAAGAAAAAATTTAAAAAAAAATCAGATTTCTGGAGAATGACCAAGACTGCCAGCATAACTGACAGCATGAGCATTATTAGAATTATAGATCTCCTGATTACGAGTGGCACTGGAGCCCATAGTCTATCTCCTCCTCAGCATGACTCACAAATTCCCAAGTGCAGCAGAACCTTTTCCAGCAGTCCTCACTTTCCGTCTGTCTCCTAACAAGGAGATCTTCCTCCCCTCATTTCTTCTCTGAGGCTTTTTGTTTTTTGTGGTCTAGAGTATGAAACTTTTATTTTCAAAGTTCTTTTGAGCCAAGCTATTGGATGAGATTTAGAGCTTTGCTTAATTAGTTCCCTTTGCTTCCTAATAGAAATTGCCAGTTCTCCCTTGCTAATACAAAATGCAAATGTTCTTCAGAAGCAAGAGGCTGCTGTGTTTCCATTGTCACTTCAGACAGGTCTGGGAACTGGCTGGTGACAAGTAATGATGGTGAAACCGAGAGGGGTTTTGGCAACTCAGGATAAATAGGGAAGGGGATTACAAACCAGTCTATCCCCATAGATAGAAATTGTTACAAATTTCACATTTAGTTTCATAAGGTGAATGCTGAAGTCATATGACATGGTCCATACAAACCTGAAAGAAATAATTTGGATTTAATAATAAGTCTCCTTACTTGCATAAGGAATATGCAGTTACGTCATTCAACAAAAATGCAGGGCTCCTGCATGTGCAGCTCCAGCTCAGGCTGTAAGGGGCGGGTGAGGAAAAGCTGACAAATGTTAAGTGTTCCTTTCAAGTGGGATGACTCTGTTCTGGGTGAAGGTGAACACACCAGGCTGCCAGAAAGGCATTCTGGTGTCCTCTTCACTGCCTTTTCTTCACTTTCTGCTTTTTCACTGAGTTGTTTGCCAGGGGACTCTCTCGCACGCCAGAGTGTTGTGTGTGTGCCCTGTCCCTTGGGAAAAAGAATGCGGGATCACACCCTAAGGTGTGGGCTCACCCCCTTGTTCCACGGGGCAGGAGCAGCCTCCTCTCCTTCGGAGCTGCTCCGGCTGTGCGCTGGCGTGCCTGGGCGTGCAGGTTATCTCCGTGCCATTGCCCGCTGAATGGAGCTGCATTCCTTAAAATGAGCAGCGTGGCAGAGGGAACCACACTGCAGCTTAAAAGCAAATCCCAGCTCTCACATTTAAATGCTTTAAAGTATTATTTTTTTTCCTCCCATTTGATGGCACTTTGATCTTTTATCCATTGATCTGCTTCCTGATCAAACCATTCAGGTTTAGGTGATGACTTAGTTTTTGTGTGTTTCATCCATGGTATCAGTGTATCTGTTCTGGGAGGATATTGGAGCTTGTCTGAGTTCTGTGGCTGCCACACAAAACCTCCCTGAACAAAAGCAGGTCTTGTGGGGTTAAGCTTTAAATACTACAGTGATATAAAAATGGCTAGAGAATTGTTAATGGTGTACACAGCTTTTATTGTCTGTAAGTGATATGGATCCTGCCTCTAGGGTTTTCAGTCCTTTTTTCCAAGGGAATACAGAACCTCACACAATAATACTTAGGTAGGGCTCTCAGCCTGAGCAGACAGTTTAAATCTTGTTCATGTCATCTGAACAGATACAGTTGCTCTCTTTTGGCTGTTTGATGTCTTCTGTCAATGAGCAGTGCTGTTCTCGGAGCCACAGTGCTTCCTACTGTAACAGAGGTGAGGTATTTCCAGACAGTGCAACTGACATTTTCCATCATGCAACCTTCACAACAAATTTTCCAGGAAAGCCAATTGAGCTTCTTTCATTTACTTTAATAGGAAGTCTGGCCCCTGAATGTTGTTCTGAGATGCCAGTCTGTATTTTTGGGGATTCATTGTGTACTTTTCCATTGGCTGAGCAGGATTTATGGGGATTGGTTTGGGGAGAGGGGCTGGGCTTTTATTTTTTACCAACACAGGTATGCTGAGGAGAGGGAGGGGAAGAAGAGAACTCTGAGGACCTGTAGGAAGCTGTAAAAGGTGGGACTGGGTGCAGGAAGAACATCCTTTGCATGGAAAGTGCATTCCGAGATAGCTGCCTCAAAGTAGCTTCACTTTCAGATCATAACAAAGCATAAAGAACATGAATTTGACATAATTCAAGACAATAAAATATTTAACCAGCCACATCAATGTAAAGCTCATCTGCTTTCACTGGGATGATGCTGGTCTGGCACCAGCAGGAACACCCGTGCCCATTCAGTCTTCCTCACCCTCATGGACGTGTTCTTTGGTGTATAATGAGTCACAGTGATTGAACTTCCTACAAAGGAAATGGCCTTTCAAAAAAACCCTGAAGCAAAGAGGTGAGAGAGTCTGCAAAGTAAATACCCACCAGTTCAGCTTTCTGCAAAGGAAATAGGCTGATCTTGTCTTGATGTTACAACAGTTTCGTCTGTCCTATGAGCTGTGGCTTCCTGGATTAATCCCGGGGTTAAACATTCAGTGCACAGGTACCAGAAATGGCACTTTGTGGCTAGTGGCTATAAAATTGTGGTCAGGAGCTGCCCAGATGACCAAAGCAGATGATAACGGAAGCAGTGCCTGTCATCTGTAAAAGTGCCTGCCCAGAGCATGCAACTGAGCAGCTCCAGAAATGCTGTTGAGTGCAGTTTTGTTTTTTCCACTGGACAAGTTCATTTAAATCCTGACATGCCTTCTAACGTCTACTTTGGGTTCTGTTCTAAAAAATCCAAGTCAGCTCTGTGCATGTAAGTGTATTTTTGGTATCAATTCAAGGACTAACCTGAAGGGAAAAAAAATATGTTTATTTTGGGATGCACAAAATGAATACATGAAATGTATTACATGAGTACATGAAATGTATTACATGAATACATGGAAACGTGTGATGTGCTTTTATTCAGTCTAAAGCAGAATGTTTGCTCTGTATTCTTTTGCCTAATTATGTATATGTCAGGGAATGATGAAGGGACACAATTCCAGGCACAGGTGACAGCGTGGACAAGAATGAGTATTTGGGGGGCACAGGATGTGTCGTTGATAATCTGTTCCCTTCCTCCCCTCTGAATCCAGTCGGTTTATGAAATCTGCCCTGAGATTAGAATTTTGGTTTTAGTTACTCCAGCTGTGCTCTGTAATACAGATATTCTTTGCCAAATGAATGTCACTCTCTGATATGCCCAAAACTATTTCAGAGCCGCAGGATGCCCTTGGAGATATTTCCCATTTAAATGTGGAAACAAATGGTTGTAATGATGCTGATTTTTTACAGGATTAATATTGCCAGGCACTGCTGTCCCATAGATGAAGTTGCCATGCATTTGGCTCCACAAAAGGGTGTTACTTCACCGACTGATGCTCCCTCTGAACAGAGGAGTTTTTGACAGCACGGAGAATGGAGAAGGTGGGGCTTGGTGAAAAGATAATGGCAGGGAGGAAGTGACTTCCCAAAGAAGCTGAATGGGGGACTAAAGACAAGGAGAGAGGTACAGCTTCAAACAGGCAGATGCTCTATAAGGGAATTCTCTTACTCATTTTTTTGCGACAGATGTCTCAAACCCCCTCCTCTATTTCTAATCACTGTAATTAATAATGAGCTTCATTGCCCTCTCTCTTTAAAATAATGTCAAACTGGATCTGTGCTTTCACAACAAAACATGTTAGGGCAATGTTTCAGAGCTCAACTTGTAATTACAAACTGAAGGAGACTCCCAGAGATTCAAACAGTTACCAGCACTAAGTAGGATCCCAGGTTTCTGTCTGGTGTGATTGCTGTTTTGGAGGGAGCCTTCTTTGACCTTCTTTCTCTGAGGAAGGTATCCCCTGAAAGTTTTGGAAAGGTGAGTCTTCTGTATCCAGTGGGCAGAAGATGGGTAAGAAGAGGGAAAGGGAATGCCAGACAGTGACAAAGAGATACAGTATGGAGACAGCTGACAACAGGTAAGAGGGGCAAAGAGCTTTGAGGGTTAGAGATGGAAGTGAAGGAAGAAGCCACCATCAGGCAGAGTCCTTTGGGAATGTCCTCGATGCAGTCGCTGGCTATGCAGAATGACTGAGTTAAGTGTGTGTGTGTATATTATATCTGTGTGTGTTTGTGTATAAAATAATTAACCCCAGCATGAGTACTTTGGCTTCTGGAGGAGTTGCTGCTGGCAAAAATGGAGCTTTGTCTGTTTGTGGAAAATCCTGGGGTGAGGGAAGGAAGAGTTGGTGCCTTCTGTGTGCTGAGGTCAGTCCACTGTACTTCACCTAAGTACGTTCCTGTAGTAAACATCTCACAATAAACACTTAAAGTAACTTCCACTGTTTAAAAAAATTGTCTTCTCCAGGGTAGCCACATGCAAGAAACACTGGGAAGATACACGGAATGTTTGTGACTCCTGTGCTCCTGGGAAGGCCCCTCACATCCGTCCTGTCAAGACTGAGCTCCGTGGTTCTTTCTCCACACTGATACTACAAATTCTGCTGTTCAATGAGTGGAATATGTGTCAGAAGAATTAAACCAGGACAGTCTCCTGAATGTGGAATTCCAGAGAAGGCACTTACTGGCACTTCCAAAGCAAGCAAACCGGCAACATCCTGAAATTGTTGCTTTTTCTTGGATATTTTCATTGCTTGACCGAAACTTTCTGCAGATATCTGCCCTGAAGTGCTTTGTTTGACTTGGAGCAAGCACTGTTGCTAGGCTGCTCTGAAAGCTTGAGATGGCTCTGACTTCTCCAAGATCTGTGGCAGGGGATTTGACACAAAGAGAAGAATCCATTCTGCACGAGGGAAACTGCTGCCATTTCCTCTCTGCAAACATCCTCGCAGTAGGTGAGTGGAAGGGTACCATCCTTTCATCTCATAGTTTGGTGCTGAAAATGCACTCTTTTCTTCTTCTCCAAATTTACTTTTATTGTATTGAGATTTCACGTGGGACTGCTAGTTTTCCTTAAACTTGAGGGAACTGTGCTTGTGTGTTCCTCAGTCCCTTTTTTTCTGTGTAGCTGGTATTGTGATTAGAGTCTGGGTAAAGTGTATTAAAAAATCCCCAAAACAACCATTGCCCTGTACACTGAGGATAACTTTGAATTAATCTTTCTTCTGTCCTTGCTTGTACAGTCTGTGAGGTTTCAATCATGTGAAGGGACCTTCATGTGTAGAATTTGTAAAACTTGTAAAAAAATGTAAATTGGTGTCCTGGGATGAGACTGTCAAGAGATTGCAACTTTTTTTCCTTGATTCTTTCCAGTGCTTCTGGAAAATCTTTCTTGAAGTTGATGAGACTGGGATTTATAGTGCCTCAGGTTGTGGCTCTGTGCCATGGAGTTGTCTGAACTGAGCTGGGAGATGCAGAGCTCAAAGAATGACTGTTGTTGGCTGTTGCTCTTTTTTCAGTGTTGACAGCTCGCACAGGGGAAAATGAGCTCTTCTCTTAGGAAGCTCTGGAGATTACAGATGTGATTGTGCACATCAAGTGTAGACTGGAAATTGGGTAGGAGGGAGGGAATTGTGTAACTGATGTCTGTGGCAGATGAATTTGTGCTATGGGAGACATCTGAGGGAGGAGGGGCTGGGGTTTTTTTGCATTTAAAATAAATAAAAAAAGATTATTTAGCTTAATATTTTAATCAAAACTTCATTTATTCAACACAGGACTCATTTGCTTGAAATACATTTAATTTGCTGCCTACAGTCATGAAGTACACAGCACTAAAAGTTTTGGCTGGGTTTTCGTAGAACTAATTTTGTCATTTTGGTTAAATATCCAGCCATCGTGAGATCAATTTCGCTTTCTGTTGGCTTACAATTTGTGCTGATAAGTGTATTTTTTACTGGCTGAATATATTTCTGTTGTAGGATTATTTAAAATAGCCTGTCAATGTAATAATTAATCCATGATTGATTGTCGTTATCCTAGTTCTTATCGTTCTTACACATTTACTGATGTTACTTTTCCTAGCAGAGCCATCGAGCCATTACCATTATCTAAGCGTGCTTCTTTCCTTATATTGATTTGCAAGGAGTTTGAAAAAGTAAAGTGCAGAAATTTAGATGTGAAATGGGTGTATTGCATCATTTGTGTGTTCTGGCACTGCAGAAGTAAGATGATCTGTTCCAGTTATTGCTATATCACACAAACTGACTGTTAGGGAACTAGTTTTTTATTTGTAGGGTGATGACTCCTGAGTGTGCATTACATATTTCTGTACGTGAAGCTCTGTCAGTGTGCAAACGTAGGACAAAGTGCAAAGAAAAGGCAGAAATAGCTGGAGGGGGAGAAAGTCTGCATTGTGCCTGGGCAGCACTTCCAGCATTCCAATGCAAGTGGGTCTGGGCCTAAACAAAAGCTGGTCTGGGCTCAGGAATCCCTTTGCAGGCTGGTTCAGAACACCCACTTGAGCCTGGCCTTGACTCCCTCGTTAACCCTTTCCATGGCTCTGTTGAAGTGCGGTGACAGCTCTGATCTGATTTTGCCTCTGCGCTGTCGTAGACACTGAGCCACCTGCACAGACGTGCCTGTGACACTGCTGAGCTGCTGCCTGGAGCAGCCTGTGCCTTCAGAAATAACATTTCAGCTTTGTCAGGCCCAGGCTGTCAAATGCAACGCTTCCCTTTTCGTATTTGGGTGAGTTTATCTGCCAGAAAACTTAGGAAAGGACGGAGCTGGAGAGTTAAACCACTGGTTGCAGTAAATCCAGGAGGTTAATTAAGTGTCCCTCAATCGATCATTTGGCCCCACAGTATCACAGTTACCTGCAATCTACTGCTGTGCTTACTCATCTTCAGTGGTTTGGAACTCTTGGCACCCTTGTGCAGCTTTCTGATGTTTCGTCAACTGAGACACTTTTCAAAACCTGTTGCTTTTTTTGCAGTAAAATCTCTGCTTTTCTGTGTAGGCTGTGCATGGATGAGGAAGCAGATTGCTATGTGAAAAGGAAATCTGAGTGGAATGCAATTAACTTTTACATAATTTGGTTATATATAATGTCATTAGTCCTTATTACAGCAGCATTGGGAGAGTCCAAAATCAAGAAGGGATATGGCAAATTCAGTAATCCTCTATTTTTCAAATATGCTCTGGCATGTCTAGACTCACTTTTCCCTTGTAATCTGATGAAAGAGTGCTGTGCACAGACATGCAAAATCCTGTTTGCTTAGATATGTGGTACATCAGATTAGCCTGGAGAAGCACTTGAGCTGGCCTTCAGCTGGGGCTCCAACATCTGCCTGTCTGTGAGCAGCTGCTGTCACGGGAGGGCTTGGGCTGGGGCATCTCCACAGGTCCCTTCCAACCCAAACCCCTCCACGGCACAAGCTGAGCTGAAGGACAGACACACAGGTAATATTTTGTGAATTGGCACCAGCTGGCTGACAGGAACTTCAATTAAAGTTAGATTTCTGTGGAACTGCCCATCAGCTGAAGATAAAATGTGACCTGACACTGCAGTTCTGCGTGTACAGGGGAGCGAGTGAAGAACAGGGCCTGGTTTGGGTTTGAGTTTTGTTGGTGCAGTTTGATTCCAATCTGAACAGACACACTGTTATCCCTTTAATGCTTGAACTTACACGTGTCATTCTCCTCAGTTTGGTATGACACAGACAGTGGTGCTACAAAATTGTGACACCAAATCCTGAAGGTTTTGCACAGTCTCAGCTGAGAGTTGTGTTTTCAACACCTTTTTTCTTCCTGAAAGGAGGACAAGGCTGTAGTGTAAAGAACACTGAGAGCTGCTGTTTGTCCTCCCTTTTGCTGCAGAGGCAGAAATGCACAAGCGAGGGTTGCAGAATGCACAATTGTTTCCTTTGTTGCCAATGTCAGCTTATACTAATTAATGTTAATGAGTCCACAGACTGTTGTAATGAAGATATGAATCTAAGGATACAATGCTGGACTGCTCAGCAGATCCAGATTCTAGTTCTGATTCTGCTACTGCCTTCTTGTTTGACTCTTTTTGTAACTACATTTCATCCTTATGTTGTCTCTTACTCTGTTTATAAATGGGAACTGCTATTCCTGCACAGCAGACACTTCTCAGTCATGTTTGGGTTTTTTTTACGTGTTCTGAAATACAAATAATAATGATGTCCAACCTCAGCAATTCAGAACTGAAATAACTATGGTAAGATCTAGAGAGTGACAATAGTGGGTGCTGATATCAGCTGCTTGGGAACTGTTCTGCAACATGCAATCTGTAGACCACAAAGGAGTCTGAACCCTGCAGGTTTTTAATCTTGGGAGGTGGTGGCCTGGAGTAGATCTGAGGACTGATGAACAGTGAAACCGAATCAATTTTCAGTTTGTGAAAAAGGCTGGTTTTGGACGTCCGGACTCACGCAGAGTTCTTTAATATTGCTCAAGTCTTAGAAGGAAAATTGTTTGAAAGATTTCAGTCTTTGAGCATTTTTATATCACATTCAGAGATGATGGAAATTATAAGAAATTGTCCCTTCCTGTGAAGCAGAGTACATTGTAAAGGAGGAGGAATTGTCTCGAGGTCACTGCAGACAGAGGTAACCTTGGCTGGGGCTCAGCACCCGAGGGCAGCGCTGCCTCAGCCCTGTCCATACATTCACACTCCATAAATACATCTGCACCCGATGGAGGGCAGGGATTTGTGAATCGTGTATGGCACAAGGTACCTGGAGGACGTGTGGCTCAGCAGGCAGCCCTTGCTGCCAGCAAAGGGCTGAGCAGGAGGCTCAGGCCTAGGAGTCCAGCATGAACCAGGGGAGCCCAGGACCTTGAACTTCGTTGTGACTGTGCTGAACGTGAGTATCTTGATGTGACTCAGATTCCTTTTTCCTGTCTTTGAGGAATGTGTATTTGTTTCCTTAACGATTTTAGTTTGGACCAAATGAGCTTTTTGAGCCTTGCCATTTAGCCCAAATAGATTCATCAGGCACTGAAAATCTCTAAGGCTTTCTAGATTAATTTCTTTCCTAGTTTTGTTTGGTTGGGGTTTTTGTTTGCCTGTTTTTTTGGTAAAGTGCATTGTAATGTAGTTTTTGGAGGCTCTGTGCCAAGGTGCCTAAAGGTGTTTAGTCTCTAACTCCTATTCAGGCTCAGACATTCCTGCTGCAATCTCTTGGAAGGCAGGAGCCTAAATACCAATGAATTGACACCTGCAATGGAGCAGTGAGGTATCTGCTTTGTCTCCAGCTCACACAGCCTCTGCCCTTGAAAGGTGATTTTGTTTTAGAATCAGGAAATACTAATAACCACCTGTCTTTGCCTCAGTGGAGGTTTGTTAGGATAAATGTTTAGAAGGTTGTGAATCTGACACGAAAAGCAATGGGCACCACAAGGGTGCTTCCGACAGAGCTCTGCTGTGCCGGTCCTTCCCCGTGGTCCCTAGGAATATTGCAGTTTGGCCTCACCTTTCTTTGCTCTGTGCTAGTGAATCATGAGGCTGTCATAAAAAGGGGAGCGTTACCTGGATACTCAATTCATGTGGCAGCTCTGCTTCTCCTGTAAAAGTTGACTGGGGAAAACGAGATAAAAGGCACTGACTGAACTCTGTTGCAGAATCAGAGGTTTTTTTCTGGATTAGAAACTGAATCACCTGAATGTTACCATCTGTTTCTTCTTCTTTCTTCTCCTCTGCCCCCTCAAGTGTTCCTGCCCTATCTCATCTATCTGCTGCTGCCTGTAAAGGTTTTGGGAGCGCGTAGTGGGAAATGGGACAAATCCAGCAGAATAAACAGCACCGTTTGCACCCCATTCCCGACCCAGGACCTCGCTCATACAATGGGCTGTATCGCGGTTGCCATCTACCGGGTGAACGTGTGCTCGTGGTCACACAGCCTCCAAACAGCCACTCCATCCTGCCAGAACCCAGGGCTGGGAAGTTGCAGCTGCCTCAGAACCAGCTGAGTGCTGCTATTCCTGGAGCTTTTGTACCTGGCATCCCCTGAGGGATTAACTACTACTTGTAACCACTGCTACTTGCAAGGCAGAATGGAAGTTCTTGACAGATGTACCTGGTAGCAGGGAAGTTACCCTGGTTTGATCCTAATAACAGTGAAATAGGTAAAAATCATGCTCAGTCAGATGGTTAGAATAAGTACAGTATGTTTAGAGGTAGTAAACAAACTTCTGGATTGACTGAACCAGTGCTGGAGCAATTTAAAATAAGATCTTTCTAACGCTGCGAGAGGAAAAATATGTTCCTTTCATTCATTCATATGGGTGCTCAGCCTGTGTGTTGTCAGAGATGGGAGGGGAGGAAATCCAATATTTTTTAACAAAGTACAACGATATTGGCATTATCTGTGGGAAGTTCTGGAGATACTGCCATTAGCTGTGAATAAGCCTGCCAATCAAAGCCACTCAGGGGGATGCTGCTCTGGGAGGCAATGTAAACAAAAAGCTGAGTCTCTCCCTCTTACACTTTCTCACAAGCAAATTATTTATATCTGCTGATAGTTCTGGTAAACCTAATCCCCCTGAAAGCCACCAAATGCAGGTACAGCCAACTGACTCCTGGCCTGTGTGTCTCACAGCATGACTGGCTTTGGTTTGCATTTGGAGTTTGGCAAATCGTTTTTTTAAAATCCAAGCAGTCCCTGACTGTGACACTGTGAAACCTCCCTGGCTTTTGGAATTACTCACCTCCCCAAACATTTCAATGCCCTTCATCTCCAAGCAGTTTTCTATTTATCTTCACATCAGAATCTTATCTGTCAGTTTGATCTGAGGTTAAATGCTTCATCAGAGAGAGGAATGCTTTGTTTCTCGAGAGAACAAATAACTACAGTTGTCTTCTGAAGCAAACCATAGTGGTTTTCTACAGTTATCAAACTATGAGGAACCACTTGATGCGTGGCTGCTGCCATCTCCCAGGCAAATCCAGGATCCTTCAGCTGCACTGCTGGCTCTGTAGAGAAGAAATGAGAATATTCTTGAACTCTTGATCTCAGAAGTACAAACCGTGAGTGAAACCTGTGCAGCCACTGTGAGGAGAAGCTCTTCTATTATGGACCTTTTATGCTGAAAATGCTCTGCACAAAATAAAGGAGCTGTGAATAGTTTAGAGAAGAGCAAGTGAAATTATTTTTGACGATATCAGAACCACTGATATTTCCCTGGAGTAATAATCTTTTTCCCTGCTGAAATGCTGAGGCTCCAGGCAATTGGTTCAGTGAAGAAGACAAAAGATTTTAAACCCGTTTAGAGACTATTCTAATCCCCTTAACTGGTGTCTCTCTTACTGAACTGAAAGGGGGGATGTTGATTCCCAGTAGGCCCCAGCAGGATTTGTGATTTGATCTAGGGAAGAAAAAGCTTGAGGTTTGTGTCACGGTGAATCAACTGTGTTTGTTGACATATGCAGGTACTTAGAATGTGTGGGACCGTCAGTGAAAGTCAGAGGAAAGTCATTCCAAGAAAGTGTGCTCCAGCACCAGGCAAGTCTTTGGAACAGTGGCAGATGCAGGAGCTGGGTTGCTGTCAAGATAATGCTTAAAGATCAAGAAATGAAGCTTAATGAAAGTTCAAAATGCTCATTTGCTAGAATTAAATATGAAAATAGAAATATGTTAGAAGCAGTAGCATTCAGATCCATGATTGCAGAACAGGTTTTGTTCTCATTTACCAGCAGAAAAAAGGAATAGATGGGCTACAAAGTACTGTTTGAAGTGGGGGGGAAAAAAGGTTTGTGCTTAATCCTGCATGCTGTTCTCTGGAGGAAAATGGTTAGTGAGGAAAATCTGGTTAATTTGACTCGTTTTTCTCATAGAGCTCGAAGTAAAAATTTGCATCAGAGAGGTTTTACTGTGGGCAGGGATTAAAAAGTTAAAACTCTCTCAAGAGATGCAAATATCTGCAGAGTTTTATATATACATACATACATACATATATACATACATACATATATTTATATATATATCATAGTTCTCCCAGGAAAACACTAAACTCGGGGAAACCTTTGCGGTCCTGGTTGAGTGTGGAACTGGCTGTGGGGTGGTGTCACTAAACCGTGTTTCTTTTTTAGAACAGGTTGTTGAGAAAGTGAGGCAAGATCATCCGTTCTTACCTGACTGAAAACTCGCTGCAGAGGAATGAACAGCATTCTGCTCTTACCTTGAAAATTTAAGTGTTTGGGGATGAAGGTGGTGTACACAGGTGCATCCACATTTCATTCTTCTAGCAGCAGGGAATTTGGTTTTGTTGCAAATAATTCTGTTCAGTTTTGGATGTTCAGGGTTAGAGGTGTTAAATGCTCTACCTGAAGAAGCACCTAGTGTTAGCTGTTGGAGAATAAATCCCTGTTAGAGACCTCTGTAAGTTTTAGAAGCTGCAGGGACTGGGGAACAAAGTAAACTTAAAAAGTTCATAGGATTTGTGACCCTTAGTCCCTCTGGCGTAACTGAAAAGGGGCACCTCGTGTGGTTATAGGAAATCATGGCTGTGGTGGTGTCTGCCTGCAGTTCCCAGTTAAGCAGTGGAAGAGAAAAGCAGAGGAAATCTTAAAAGAAGGGACATGAGCATTAAACAGCTGTCAGAGAGAATCTCCTGCTGCCTTAGAGGAGCAGACATTCCAGTGTCAACTGACACGAGATACGCCAGGAAGGAGATGTCAGTCAGCGAAGAGTTAATTGTTCCAGCAAAAAGTAGTTTAGATAAAATCCTACCTCTTCTCTCTCCCCCGCTTCCTCGGTGTTGTGTAGAGGAAAGGAGCTTGTAAATCACAAAACTGACAGTGATTCCTCAGTGACTGAGCTAATAAACGGGATGAAATTTAAACTGCCTTCTCACACGGACACAGAGAGAGACTTGCAGAAGAGGGAGCAAGACGGAGGGAAAATGCAGAGTATTTTTACTTCCTAACATGGGCAATTGAGAAAAACACTCTTATCTCCACAAGACGATGGATTTAGGAAGCCCATCGCAGAAACACAGTAGGTGGATTTATTCTTTTTACTGCATCCACTAGAATTTTAGCTGGAGGATAAATTGTACTCGTGCTTACGGGGGCAGTTGTTGTTTAGTAGTACTTTCATAACATCACATTACTCTTCCTTTTCCTCACTTGCTCAGAGATACTCAGCTGTTTGACCCTGTTTGTTAGAGGATAATATTTTTCAGATCTTATCAGCACACTGTCATTCCAAAAGATCTTTTATCTTTAAGAAGGCATGTTTTATTAATTATAGCCATGGTACCTAGATGAATACAAAGACTGCTAAGTAAATGAAAATCCATTCCACTTACAGCAAATGAAACATGTACTGATTCAGAGAAACCATAATGCTGAGGACAGAGCAATTCCCAGTTCTCTGGACGAATTTGTTTACTCCAGAGCAGTTTCAGTAGCTGTAGACGTTGCATTTGTGAGTGTGCCTTGCAAAGTTTACTGATGGAGGAAAGGAAGGCTGGCTTTTAAACAAGAGAAACTCCACCACAATGCCCTGTGCTAAACTCTGCCCATCATTTCTTAATGGCATTAATCACTGCTGCGTGCACAGAATCATTTCTGCTGCCACACGGTGCTGACGTACCTGTGTTCTCTCAGTGATTATACAGGAGTTCTGCTGGTGTAGATTACGCTGATCAGATCTGATTGTGCAGCCGCTCTTATCTTTGCCTGTGGTTCATAGTTCATTAAAGCCATTCCCACGTGCAGTTCTCAGATGGTTCTGCGGTGTTGTGTGTTCCTGGGGCTCTGTACATGCGTTTGTCAGCTGCGTGTCTCATGGCAAAGTGTGATTGTGCAGAGGGGGCTGTTCCTCGGGTCTGTGTCTGCTTGAGGATCACGCTACTGCATCTCTGATGATGGTTGTAACACTTCAGGTACCCTGCGTGATGAGCCATTTGGAGGAGATAATTAATCAAGTAAATGACTGACAAGTAAATTGCAGCCAGCACTCGGAATGCATCTCACCGTTAGAAGCACCTGCAGGCACTCAGGTGCTGGGCAAACCGGGTCCTCGGTTCTGTTCTGCATTTTCCTTCTCTCTGTGGGCTTTATATAACCTTCCCCACTCATCTCACATGCATTTGCACAGTCCTACTGAGATGATTAATCCTCAGCTGGAAGAGCTTTTTAAATAGTACAAATACCAGATATTAGATTCAAGCTTCTTACAGACAGTGCAGGGATAAAGTCTGGATTCCCTGCACAGCGTATCGCGGTTGTGATGTCCTGTAAATATAGTTGTGATATCAGAGAGACTTTGCCAATAACTATCTCCAGACAATCTCTGCTGAGTTCTTCACTGTGTGGCTCAGAACCTGATTCCCTTTCCTGCCCTGAGTTCAGGTGACTGGACAGGCTGTGCTGGGAGCAGTTTGCTGTTTGCGTCTCAGCAAAGTCGTGAACTGGCTGCAAGTGCCACCCCAAGATGTGCAGATTTCCCGCCTTGGTCAGGATGAAGTTTAAAGCAATAGTGGAAGTTAGCATTGTGAGGGAGTTGTGAAGATTCCGTGCTACCGTTTTGTTGTGAAAGGTGCAGCATGAGGAGGTAATTTGGGGACAAGAGACAATGCAGTGACAGACTGTGCCATTCATTTTTATAGCAGAGAAATAGCTGTTCTGTCAGTCCCCAGCACCTGAACAGGGGATGCTTATGCTCTCGATGGATGAGATGCACTTACTTGTGAGAAGTGAGGAGGCTTGGTCAAGTCCCTGGAAGACACTACCTGGACTGGCACAGCCTTTTGTGTCCAAGACTTGCAGTTCATGCAATGCGCTGTGCACTGAATCCTTGTGCCCTTCTCCCCAGTGGGTCTGTTTGCAGTTTCTGTGAGGACTGAACAGCCAGCGCTTGTGCCGCTCTGAGTTTCCCTCCCTGCGCTGGACAGTGGCTGTGCCGCTCGGGGCTGGTGCCAGCGCTGCCGCATTGGACGGGAGAGCTTTCCCTGGCGCGGAGCGCGCTCCGTGCGCCCGCAGCGCATCCCGGTGGCGGCGAGGGATAACCGCGGCAGGGGGGGAGGCGACTGTCCCTTCCTCAGCGCCGCTTCTGAGGCCACACCGAGCGCTGCTTCCAGTTGGGATGTTTCCACCTTGAGATCCAGCAGCGCTTGGTCGGATGTTACGGTTCTGGAGCATGTGATGCAGAAGTTTATTACAAACTTAGAAACTTCTTCAGCAGCCCTTCTTCACCTTTTTTTTCTTATTTGCAGGCTTTGTATTTTCAAATGGCATCAGTTCCCCTGACAAAGAACTCTGTTAGTGAGAATTAACAATGTATTTCTGGTGAGAATTATCAGTTCGCTTGTGACCTTCACTTCCAGTTCAGACTGACACAAGATAGCGAAGACCTTTGACACCCATGCGCTTCTGGCAAGTTTTTCATTTGGGGTTCTGTTCTTTCCCGTGTTTCTGGGCCAGCTTTCATGCCATGCCCCTGCTGTTCAGCCATTCATGTTCATAAGAGGCTAGTTCTCACCCTCTTAAAAAATAAAACCCAGCTGAGGTCAAACCTGGCAGCACAGCTTTGATGCTTGCTGCTGTAGCAGAGAATTCAAAGTTTAGTCCCCCACAGTTCTCTCCCCTCAGAGCAGTCTCTTCATTTATTCATACATTATTAACTGGTGATTTGAGTAACAGATGCGTATGGGGGGGCATCCATAATTTATTACAAGGATGAACAAACCGTGGCCTGTGGACAGTGAGGACAGGCTGAATTCCCTGGGCTGGTGGGGGCAGGGGTTTCCCTTAAAGAGAGACAGGAGGGTTTCATGCACTGGGGCCTTCGGGCACCTGGGGGTAAGCTCAGCTTTGAGTGAAAATTCTGATCCTGGAATTTTCCAGGGGCTGTGCCTGAGAGGTCAGAGCAAACAGAATGTGGGCACAGGGTATCACTAAGAACGGTGAAGCTGCTGCTTGCAGGTTAATTTTTTGCTGCTCAGACTGGCTAATCAGATAAACTGAGTTCTGTGCTTTCATTTAATCAGTGGCAAATAGCTAAAAGGGGTGACAGGAATTGTAATTTAGCAGTGACAGGCGGAGATGTGTGCAGAGAATTGACTTGCAGCAAGTTCCCGTGCTAAGGCAGGAACTGCAGCACCTCTGTGCTGTTTGTAGGACAGCCCTGGTGCTTGGGGTGTCTCTTGAACCCTCTTATTTGCTCTGCTGGATTTTGGGTCAGGTTTATGTGATTTTTCTGTCTCTAGTCGGGAAGTGCTTGAAAAGCCCCTCTTTTAAGTGCAAGACTCCAGAAGAATTTATAGTGAGCATCTTAACTAGAGGTGGCTTGAGCAACTTGAATGAAATCACTCACTTTGGCTTTATGGAGTTCCACCAAATGGGAAATGCTCCATAAACCAGAATTTTTTTAGGTTTGTCATGTGCTTTTTAAGCCACTAACTATTTTGATGAACCAAAACACATTGATTCAAAATACATGTATTATTTTGGGAACATTCCTTTGCAGAAATCCTGAAAGAAAACCTTCCCAATTCTTTTCACAATTCTCTGCTGCGACACTGTCCATTGATGTTTCCAGTGCTTGAAAGAAATCTAAGCAAATATAGTTGTCATAAGACATGAACTGTGCCTTGTAATAGGAGTAGAATAAATATAATTGCTAAAAGAAGAAGAGGGACTTTTGGAACAAAGCCTTCCAGTCCCATATGTTTTAATTCCGCCTGTGCCAGTCTGCATTTGTGTCATGGCTGAGTCTTTGGTTCCTTCAGGAGGTGATCCAAAGGAAGACTTTGGCACCCTTAGTGGTTCTTGGAAAGAAACTTGAGTTTTATTCCTGAGTCTCTTCCATTTCTAACTTAAAGCCCATCTGTGAAAGCCCAATATTCTGAGTTAGGATTTTGCAGCACAGGTCTGTTATAATATTCTGATATTTTTGTGCAGAACAAATGGCACTGGTGGCATTGAAGGAACTGAGGCACAGTCAGTTCTTTCACTGTTGAGTTTATTAATAAAACAGCAAAGATCAAAATGCCACTTTTAACGGTGTCCTCATGGCAGCGTGTGTGTGTTAAAACCAACATGCCTGTGCAGTTCAGCTCTGGAACTGGAGCAATCCTGGCTCTATCCACACACGATGTATGGCACAGCAGCTCACTGCAGCAGGCTCTGTGAGGAGTGTTTACATCCTGGGCTGGAGAAGGAAACAACACAGGGCATTGCCTGGTACCTGAGCACCAACAGAACCACAGCTGAGGGGAGAAAATCACTGAGCAGGGAATTGCAGCCCCCCAAGGCTGTGTGAGCTCAGCAGGAGTGACCTGTGACGGGCAACGAGGCTGTGACTCCACGGAGCATCTCGGGCAGATGATGTCGTGGGGCTGCCTGGGGATGACAGGGCAAATGAAGGCAATTACTTTTTATAATAAAATGGACTAGGTGTTTTTGTAATAGTCTCTGACTGACAGCTGGGAGAAGGGGGATGAAAGGGAAGGTAGGTGAACTAGCTTGCAGGTATGAAACAGAGCTCAGGATTTTAGCTGTGTAATGCAGTTTCAATTCCACATCTCTCTGCATCTTGCAGAGAAACCTAATTTTTTTAAATCTCCACAGGCTTCTCGGAGACAGAAGATGCTAATTTTAGAAATGTGGCAGCTCGTCTTCTTCCCCACCCCCTTCCATTTGCTGCCAGAATGCTTAACAATCCAGTAAACAAGCTGTAGGAAAAAGGGGGAATAACCTCAAGAGCTGAGGTTGGTGTTGGCCTCTTGTCCATGGCATTTTTGGGGAAGGATTTGCCCCCTGCCCGTGGGTCTTGAGTTTGAAACCGATTTAAAAATAGAAGAGTAACAGTTGAACTGACAGTGAAAAGAAGTATTTAAAGGTGCAGTAATCGTGGCTGGCAGCCCCTTCGCTGACCTGATTAATTCTGCACCAGTACTCAGGATAGTCTAAATTAAAGCATTGCATAAGGAGAGTGCTGGGAAGTAAAGGAACAAGCCCGAGAATTTCACGTACAACTCGGATATCTCATTTTTTGGTTCCTCTGCACACTGAAAACCTGACACAGAAATCTCAGATATCTGCTTAGGGAGTTTGTTATAATTACAAAATACAAAGCACACTGCAACGAGGTCTGATTTGAGATACCTTTTTTTCCTGTCCAAAAAGGTGTGTTAGTTCCTGTTAATGAGTACCCAGAGTCCTAATTAGTGCAGATAGTGAATGATAATTTCCACACTCTATACTGATCTTCTTGCGTTGCTGCATCTTCATCCTCTGCTTCAATCTTGTGTGGGCAAACAAAGTTTGGAAAATGTTTATCCAAACCCAGATGTATTAGTGTTGCAGCCATCTAATTATTAGGCCTTGGAGTGCCAATTGTTTTGTCCTCATTTTGGCAACAGGTAGAGTGATCTGAGTGTGTTAGGTAGAATTTTCACGATGAAACTTTTTTATTTAAGAACTTCTGATGGAAAGTACTCCAAATTCCTTTGGCTTAAAAAGGCCCAGCACTTTTCCACTTTTATTGTAGAAGTCTTTTATTGTAACTGCTCTTGTGGGCACTTGAAGCTGTTTGTGCATAAATATATAGGAAAATGTTTAAAATTAGCCATTAATTGCTGCTTCAGAGCATCTGTATGACTAAAAGTTTTGTGTTAGACCTACACAGGACACACGTGTGTGTTGAGTCTAGAAAATCTGCTATTTTTAAAGTCGGAAATGTGAGGCAGTGAAGTGTTCATTACATTTGGAACACGTGGATAATAAATCTGCTTAAATTTAACATGCATCATAATTTCAAACACCCTCGAGTGTCTGGAAAGTTTAACAAAGCATGAATGCCTCATCTACTTTGTGCCTGCACAGAGCAATGCATTTATCTTTTCCAATTTATTTGGGACAATGGAACAGAGTGCAGCACAGCTGTTTTCTATGGATGCAAGCATATGTGTCTTCTATTACTAATTAGTAGTCGATTCCACCCCACTGTGCGTTTTTCATGGCTCAACTGTCTGAGAACTGTGTCTGTGCTCAGAAATCCATGTCAGAGTTGTGACTGAATGAATTGCAAGTTTTGATTTTGGGAGAGAATTAGCTCAGGAGATTTTGTCATATGTGTCAGAGTGCTGTCTGCTGAAAAATGAAATGATTAACTTATTTCTGTGCTCCATTCCTGTCTCGAGTATCTCCTATCTCGTCCCTAGCACACACCAACGATGTGATATACCCTGAAGCAGGTTATTATCTGTTCACAGGGACAATCCATGTGGTTCAGGCAGCCATGATTCTCTGCTGGCTGTGGTTGTTTTGTGCCTTTTCCATAGCTCTCCCACAGTGCTGACACCGGATTCTCAGAGGCAGCAGAGCTTTGCAGACAATGGGCTGTAGGCTAGAAATATGTCAAAAACAGTAACAGGACCAGGAGAAGGGAGCTGTGAGCACGCTCCCTCTACTACCAGCAGCAGAAACATGGAATAAAACAACTGTGCTGGGCTGCACTCAAGCAAGAATATTAATGCATTTCTATTTTTAAGGGGAGAAGAAAGATTGCGTGGAGAAACAAAGGGATCTGAGGTAATTTAACGTTAATCTCTGTGAGCTGTGTCTCTGTTGCTTAGATGCATCTGGGATAACCAGACCCGCTGGAGTGGCTGAGGTTTAGCACCTCACTGGTGGGGTTGACAAAACTAAGAAGAAAAGACAGGGAAAGTATTGGGAGGTAGGAACTGCAGTCACAGGGAAGGGAAACGATCTCCAGGATCGTACTTCAAGCACAACTCCTTCCCGGGACACCTGGAAGATGTGCCTGCCCTAAGGTGCCCAGTTCCCGAGGGCAGGTGGGTGTTTGCCTGGCAACTCTGGCTGTGCAGGCTCCCTGCATTTGGGAAACAGCTCTGGCTGCAGGCGAGGCAGCGGCACAGCCACGCACTCACTCTCCAAGGCAGCTCGTACTGGTGCCTGTGGGCTGCTTGTAGTTTGTCAGATATTTAATGATACTACAATGAGAGCAGTTGTACAGCAAGACATAACACAGAGTTCGACTTCTCAGTTGTAAAGCTTGGAGGGACAAAGAGGAGCGGCAAGCCAAGGGATTTTTACGTTTTGCTTTCAGTAATCTGAAAAGAAGGAGCAGGAATTCCAGCAGCAAACACATCTGTCTGCAGCTGTCACTGCAGCCCCTCCAGATTTTATCACCTGCACTCAGTATAAACTACTTACTGAAGTGGTTTTGCTTAAACAAAGTGGTGCAGACAATGATCTTTCCCTCGTTTTCAGATTGTTAGTCAGAAGTTTGAAAACATGTTGAAAACTTGTTTATAAAACACCACGGGAAGTGGAAGTGCTGCATAGAGGCTCATGGTGTGTGTGGGGCTGGGGTTGTGGTGCCGTGGACTGTTCTTGTCACTGAAGTGGTTGAGCACTCAGGACTAGTTCAGTCTGGTTGGCAGTTGAGCTGCACTTCTAAAGGCTTTCTAAGACCCCCAAGATCTATTTGAAAATGTCTTTGCCTTCTTTCCTTACTGCCTTTCCCCCTTCTCTGCTAGACACAAGCATCTTCCCATCTTATGTAACACAGATTTTCTTGGAAGAATGTATGTTCCCTGAAAACCTCAAACAGCCAAGATGATTTATGGGTCTGTGAGAAAATAGGCCACCAAAACACTTCAGTTCTTCCAATCTCCAAATTAGAAAAAGATCTAAGACTGAAATAATAGAGATTGTGAATCTTGTTTATTCCAAAACTCTGTGGTGAAAAAATCAGGTTAAACCAGCTCAGTTCAAACAAGTTTCTCAGTGTTTCTCTTTCCTTCTGGTGTTCAATAGAAGTTTGGGAGAAGGGGGATGAAAGGGAGAGCCAAAGGAATGGGTGTTATCTCTGTTATGAATGGGCTGGTGAGCCCCAGGGAGGTGAGCTGGTCAGTGGCAGAGGGTTTCAGGAGCAGGTACAATTTAGCTGTGAAGTTTTGATTCCTGTCCTGCCGTCAGACACGTGTGACAGGACATGAGCCTGTAGCACTGGGCATGTGAAGGACATCACCTTTGTTCCTCTGCCTGAAGAGAAGCAGAAGGCAGTGGACATCACCCAGTACCACGGTGTCTGATTTTATTACAGAAAAAGTCACAAAACTTATGTATGCAAAGCATCTCTCTGGTATTTACAGCGCATTCAATGCCAGTCATTTTGCCCTCTATTTGAGCTGACAATGGAGAAGTTATTACTTGCAAGCTGTGAGAGTTTTGATAGCAGCTTTCGAGTCAATTGTTGTTTTAGTTGAACAGACTGTTGGTGGTTGTTTTCACTGTTTCTATCCCATAAAGATAATTTTATTTGGAGAAATCTATCTTGTACACCGTGTGCTGGGCTTCTTCACCTTTTCTCTGCAGAAAGTACATGGGAAGGTGTCAGGGGGACCTAGGGAGAACTTCAAATTGCAAAGACAAAACTATTGCTGCACTAGATTGTGCAATCCCATGGCATCGTGATGCAGGGCTGGAAATTCATCATTCTACTGGATGTTGGATTTATTGTTGACTCAGGATTAAATGTATGGGAGGATCTTATAGTTTTCTAATCTGATAGTGTTCGTCTTGGTTACTGCCTGTAAACATTTGGCAATAGAGCCTTAATTTGAAACTTCTTAACTCTTCATATGTTAAAAGAATGGTGATTTTGTTCTATGTCTTGCCACCTGCTGTTCTCTTCTGTGGTGAAGTACATTGGTAACTATGGGAACAAAAACTTAAGAACAGACACCCACATGTGTTGAAGTTGATTTATAGAAGGTCTTGAAGTGATGCCACGGATTGCGAGAGATGGAACTCTCGGGATGGAGTTTGATGGCTTTCAACGAGGGCTCAGTGTTCGACTTTCATAAGTTATTTAGAACGTCCCTGGCGTTGGGGATGTTCCATTCCCCACTTAACTGTGGTGTAACGTGGTGGTGCTGCATTTCCCAGCTGTCTCCTTCTGTCCCCAGCAGCGCTAACACTCCTCCCCCACGCTGGGCAACAAGATCTCTGTTATTTCTATCAGGAAATAGGTCTTAGAATGTGATAAAATGTGGCAGCTGGAGCCTTGGGATGAAGGATGTATGTGTAGGTGAATGTGTAGTCAAATTATAATGTAGCCTTATAGCGTGTGGCACTGTGACCTGACAAAGCTGTGCTTATCAGTCGAAGCTTGGGGGGTTTGTGCTGTTTCTCTGGAAGAGCCCCGTTCCTTTCCCAGCCGGCAGCCAGGATGGTGCTGTGGCTGTGTGGCAGAGGTCTGGGGTAGATCAGGATCCTCCATGGACGGTGCAGCCATACAGCAAGGGCAGATCTTTGTCCTGTCCTGGCTCAGCTCTTCTAACCGGGGTCAGCTGCTCGGTAGCATCACACTGGGCTTTCTCTGCATATCTTGGAAAGTAGGAGTTGGGAGAATTCCTGGCCCCTTTTAGTCCCTTCTTAGGACTTAAATCTTAGTGATGTGACAGCACCACACCACAAGTCACTCTTCTGCTCTGGTTGGTAGAGCTGGAGAGCTGGGAATGGAGGATGAAGGAATTAGGGCATGCTATGCTTTGTGTAATATGGAACTGACAACGGCGTAGGTTTGCTCCATGCCAGCACTGTGCTCTCCAAACCGGAGTGCTGGTGACCTTTCCCAGTCACTTATGCACTTCTGGTGTGAATCAGAGTCCACAAAAGCCAGATAAAAGTCCTTCATTGATTTCAAGAGTCAGCAGACTGTCTTTGCACAGAGAAATTTCCTGGTTTAGACTAGACATGACTTGGAAGAAGAGAATCTTTTAATGTAAAATGCTTTGGTCTCGGTGATAGCACAGTCTGTGTTCTCTTTATTTCAAAAAATTTGCATGTGTTGTGAAGGCATTCAAATGTTTCTCTGACGTTTGTTCTGTGACCCTGTTCTAACTGCACAGCAAAAAACTCACAGAGAAACAAAACATTTTATTTAATGAAATTTATACCATACAGTAATTAGGTACTGATTCTGAATCTCTTATGGTCTCAGATGGGAGTATATTCTTCTTTCTAAAGAAAGCATAACCTGGTAAAGCAACAAGCTTTGCTCCGTTTGATGGGGCAATTAGTGAATTAGTTGATCATCCTTAGCATATATCTTTTAATTTGCTCTGTCTCTTGATCAAGTTGTGAGGAATAGGTGGTGTTGAATGGGAGGTTTGTCTCTAGCAGTGCATTGAGCCTGCCCTGCAGTGTGAAGATTTCTTCCCCAGAGAAGTTGTCTGATGGGCATTTTCTGGGCCTCAGCACTTGCCCATCCTCTCCCTTCTGATATGAGACAGAGATGTGTTGATAACCTGCACTTGCCTACGGGAAATAAGAACAGAAATGAGAGTTACTTTTAGGATAAACCTGGCACATTCTCCGCAGTATTCGCCCTGATGAGTTTGTGTTAAAGCACAGTGGCTGCAGGAGGAATTACCCAAATGTGATGTGGTGTAAATACACGAGGCCCCAGAGGCTCCCGCAATAAGTGCTCCTCAAGTGCTCCTGGATGGGTTGCTCAGGAGATGAGACCTCAGGGGACACAGCTAGTGCTGAAAACCACGAAGCAAATAGGATAATGTTTTATTGAAAGTAAACTTGAGCCAAATCCTGGAGTCATTCCTTAGATGGCAAGGACCGTGCGATTCATGCCTCAATGAAAATTGTAGAAGGTTGTGTCAGATCTCGCAAAGATCTTGATCTTTCTGCAATGGCGACTGATACCTAAAATGCAAAGACCATATAGGATGGAAACAGCAGGACAACCCAGCTGCAACAGCTGGGAGCTAGGAATGAGAGCCAGCATTCCCAGTTTGGAGAGCCTGAGTGGGGCGGGAGAAAGGTGACTCTGTGAGCATTACACAGCACTTCGTGTGCTGAAGTAGGTCAAGACGAGGAGGTACGAGGCAAGAGGGCAACGTCAAACAGCACAAACAGATTGGCTTCAGTTCCTGCAGTGGGGTGGGGAGAGGATCCAGAGCAGCACTGCCTGCTGAACCTGTGCGGGGTGACTGCCTGCAGGGCTCTGTGGCAGATATGCCCTGGGTGTCGGGCAGGATACTGTGATCCTGCTTACCCTGCCCCCAGCATCAGTCTTCCTTTCCTAGAGGGGAGGATAACTTTTTTCCAGTCCTTTATCATTCCTGGTTATTTAGATTTCAAGTCCTCAAAGGAACAAATTGTTTTATCCGGTGTATTTCAGTGGCATGTAGGAGGGGCAGGAACTATTCCTGGTTGGAATTTTTAGGCAGCACCCTCATACAAAGATGCTGAAATTCTTCTCCAGGATTTAGACAGAACTCAAAGGTCTGCGTCTGTCTTCTCATGTGCTGTGCTTTGGGACACAGACTACAACAATGTGCATTGTTTCCTAGCCATATCCCATTAATTCTGCATTCAAATTTCCTTGCAAGTTAAAAAGGAGGGAAATAGATCATCTTTGCCAACAAAAGAAATTAGAAAGAAATCCAAAGAGAACAGCTTGCCTATTTTTATCAGTAGCTGTAGACTTGCTTTCTAAACTTAAGTGTGTCTGGGAGGATCCCATAACAATGTGTGGGATGCTGAATGGACACAGGGGAGGCATTAACACAAAAAAGAGGTTGGTTTTTTATTCCTTCTTAAATGAAGTAGCACCTCGCTGACGTTTGCTGCCTACTGCAATACATGCCAGAGGAATTAAAAGTCAGTTATCCTTTGTGCTTCTTTCCTGACATCCACAAGTTTTCCCTTCAGTTCTTTTCCGAACGAGTAAAGCAAAAGACATCCCTGGGTCCTGCCTGAGAGCAGGGAGGCAAAGAGTTAACAAACAGTTATCCCAGGTGGCTGAACACTTGAGTTGCAGGGAAAGGCTGGGAACATTCATTGAGCTCCTGCGCTGGTTTCTACCTGCCAGCAGCTCCTGATCCACTCCTGCACAGGGAATAAAGGATGAGCCTGCTCAGAGCAGAGGCAGCAGGCATCCCTAGGAACCCTCGGATGCTGCAGTAAAGACCAACGGGCAATGTTCTTTTCCTCATTCTTTAAAAGAGTCTTTTGAAAGATCAGGGATGTGCATATGGTCTTTGCTGCTTCCTCTGGTGATTTCACTTGAATCTCTCACTGGAATATGGATGATGCAAGCACAATTAAATGCCTCAGCCCAGAAAAAGGTAAGGGGAAAATGTTTATTTTAACCACCTTTCTGAGGGAAATTAGTTTTACTGTAGAGAAAAGTGTAGTTTACAAAGCTTCCTTGGACACTTCTTTTCTGTTATTCAAACTTAAATGCTTTAAACAAACACAGCAGGTTCTTAAGGGAGCTTTTGCTGTACCTTTGCCTCCTACTATCACTAAAGCTTAAATAATAAATGTATCTCTAATGGCTGCTTCTTCCTGCAATAAAGTGTGCAACGAAGGAGTGCACCAGGTACGTTCATGTTCCTTTTCTGCTCGCTTAACTAGCTGCTGTCACCATAAGAAAGGCTTTCTATTTTTAACCAGAGACCTTCTGCTACCCACATTAGAAGAGAGAAAAGAGACTCTGATACTGTTGTGAGTCAGCTGTATTGTTTTAATTTTTTAAAACAGGTGATTTGCTACTCATTAGATGTAGTTTCTTTACACCCATCCAACAAGAAGAGTGCACAGAATCGGTTGGGGTTGAAGTTGTCCCTGGCGGGATTAAACCAGGGATGAAGTCAGGGAAGTGCCTGGAGCTGGGAAAACTGTGCTGCAGTGTCCTGCCTGCTGAACTTGGAGCTCATCCCTCCTGTACTGATGGCTGCTGAAGGAATCTATTCCAATTCTCAAAAGCCCCGTTTTTATTTTTAAAAGCTTTATTTCCTCGTTGATTTACTCAGGAAAAGCCCAGAGAGAGAAACCTTTCCCTGTGATGTATTTTAATTGACTCAAATGCCCAGTTGCTTGTCTGTATGCATTTTGTATTTCATGCCTGTTAGGCATGTGGTTTTACTGGAGTTATGCAACAAGTACAGAAGGATATCTTGGGTTTTGTGTGCTCAGAAAAGCTGCTCTGGACACTGCTCTCACACCTTGGTGTCTTTGGGAAGGCAGAGCAGTATCCCTCACTCCCCGTGCTTTCAGCTTATCAATGCTTAGTGCCACGTTCCTCAATCCCTTGCCATACCTTTTGAAGGAAGCACTCCTTAAAGTTCTCTTTCCTTTTCTAAAAATCGTTTCTAGATGAAAACTTTACCAAAGTGGAAAAATGCTTGGCTCTAACTCGGTGTTTGGGTGTCAGAACCAAACCTCCTATCCGTGAGCTCTGGTTTGGCTTCGCCGTGTCTTTGTTATTAAAATACTAAAAATAAGCTCCAGCAATGCCATTCACTAAAAAAGAGACAACAGGTAACTCAGACAGGTGTGGCTGTACCTGTGCAGTCACTCCTCACTCCAGCAAATACTGTTCCAGTGACTGAAGGAGGATGTGGATGTGAAAACTACAGCAAACTGACTTTGTAAGGTCCCATCCTCGAGCAGAACTGTAATTAAAAAAAGAAAAGGGTGACCATAGAACGCCACATAGGAAAAGCTTCTATTGTGCATAGAAATGGCCATTGTTTTTTCCATAGTTTTATGACCATTTTGGAAATTGTTTTATTTATTGATGAAATTAATATCAAGTCCAAGCATACTCCTAGGCTGCGACAGATTTAATGAATCTGAGAAGTCTGCAAACAATTCACATAAATAATGAGAGAGTCTCCGTGTGCATCACAACAACAGGCAAATGTTAACCAATATTTCCTTGGAGATTTGTTAAGAACGAAGCAGAGATGATGAGATGCATTTAGGCATTGTCAATATTTATTTAAATAGCAAAAAAAGCAGATTTTAAAACTTGGCATAAGAGTTTATTTACCTGTACCATATTGCTGGCATAGAGGCTGGAGATTTGGGAGCATGGAGGCTTTTATTGAGCAATGTGTTAAATAGGGAGAAACTATTTCCTATATGCAAGAACTTTTCTTGTTCCAAGGAAAGAAGGTGGTTTTCTTAAATCGTCAGAACCTGAAAATCCCCAAGTTTTGGATTGAGTTGGCTGAAGGGGTACCTTTATCATAGAATCATGGAGTGGTTTGGGTTGGAAGAGACCTAAAATATCATCCTGTTTCATCCCCCTGCCGTGGGCAGGGACACCTCCCACTATCCCAGGCTGCTCCAAGCCCCGTCCAGCCTGGCCTTGGACACTGCCAGGGATCCAGGGGCAGCCACAGCTTCTCTGGGCACCCTGTGCCAGGGCCTCCCCACCCTCACAGGGAACCATTCCTTCCCAATATCCCATCTAACCCTGCCCTCTGGCAGTGGAGAGCCAGTAACACCCATCATTGATTGCATTTTCTAACAGAAGTGTTTCAGGACTGAAAACAAGAATAGTTTGCTTTTGAAGATGTTGTGATGGGACAGCCTGAGTATTCCTGATCCAGTTATTGTTCTCTGAAACCTGATGCACCAGAGTGTATCCATTTGTGCTTTAAACAGGCAAGGTCCTCAGGGAAGGCGTGATGGAGCAGGAATTGTGTCACCCAAAGTCCTTTTGGCTTCTTTCTACTGGGTTCAGCTTCCAACTTCTGAAAGCAGGAACGAGAGAGGGTCTCTCACCTGGGGATCTCCCTGGACATCATCCAGGTAGCAGTTGTTCAGGTTCATTCCTTGCTTGCAGTAGGGAACTGCTGAGGCTGAGATTGAATCAGTGTTTGTGATTAAACCAGCTCGGTGTTTCTGCCAGATGGTGTCGTTCTAAGCCAGCCAGTGGAAACACCTGGAAAACAAATGGGGTAACTGAAAAGAGCAGAGGTTCCATGGGCAGGGGTTCCATGGGCAGGGGTTCCATGGGCAGGGGTTCCATGAGCTGAAGCTGCAGGCAGGGGGTTGCACGAAGGTTCTTTTTAAAGGGTTCCACCTTCTTGCTGTCATCTGTAGCACTAAAAGGAAATGGGATTCTCCTCTCACTTGGGTATAAAACCAGTCAGGATGCAACTGAAGCCTGTCATTCCCAAGGGTATGAAAGCCTCCAGAGGTCTTCATGTGATGGTCTATTCAAACATTCATAGTGAGAGGCACCAACATCCAGGCTCTCAAGACTTTGGTGCTCCAGTGGCTTGTCACTCTCCTTTTTTATGGGGTTCTGGCTGACTAGAGGCTGAGGAGTCATTGATTATGATCCAAAAAATTCCTTGCTCCTAGTAATTCTGAAATGTTCAGCTATCACTAAAGAAACAACTGATACTGTCAGTGCTATTGGGAGAAGAATGGGCCATGTCTTGAGAGAAGCATCTTGTCAGGGAAAATCCTTCCAAAATGTGGCAGTTGGCAAACATCTTCCAGTAGAACAGCTCATGAGATGTGCGATGAAGTGGTACATTCTGCACGAGATGCAGAATTTCAGCCTCCAAAGTGCTACATTCTCCCAGGACCAGCATTTGAACAATGTCTCTCGCTGGGGAAGATCAATACTCAGGTGTCCTCTGGTTCTCCAGCATCATCGCTCCTGATTTTGCCTCGTTACTGAAGATTCACGCACTCTTTCTGCTGGTCCAGCCCTCAATTAGAGATGATTTCCAGATGCCTCATCTTCAGTTTGATTAAAAAAAAAAGGGGGGAGAAACATTGCAAAGAAAATGTCATGTTAATGCTAAGTGGACAACTTCAAATTAACTGGTAGCATGCGTGCAGATTCCTGTGATTCATATCCCTTCTGTCCCTGACAATCATTTGTGTGGTGAACGTGAATTGAGTCCAGCTAAATGGGAAAGCTTTCCCATTTCAGGGAATTACAGAGGGATAATCAATACTGGCCTCTGCACATCTAAAGACATTACATGGCAGAGAGCAACTAAATTTTCTGGCATGATGTGATCTGACATGGAGTGAATGTGGACCTGCCAGTACTGAACAAAGTCCAGAACTGCTGTTAAATGTGGATCTCTGTAAAACATTTTCCTGAAAGCCCATTTTTCCAGTTCAGCCAGCGAGCTGACACTTTCATCAGCCTTCAAATGCCTCCTTATCTTCTGGCTCTAAGCCCTGGGGAGAAATGAATCTGTCAGGATGCTTTGTTTCAAACTGAGGTGGATATTGGAGGCCAGAGCAAAAGATAGAAACACATTTCCTGTAAGAGCCCGGGAGCAATTACTTTACTTCCTGTACGTTTACCTGAGCCTTAATGAATCCAGGACCAAATGAAATCGGGCAATAAGCTGTGAGACTTGCAGTCCCTGATCTTGTTGTGAGCTCTGGCTCAGCACCCCGCACTCTCTGTGCTGCTTTCTGCTGGTAATCTTCCCCTCAGGGATTACAGCAGGTGGTTCCTGCTCGAAGGAAACCGCAATTTTGGTCATCTTTCAAGCTTACAGAAAGACCTGCCGTTGGTTTCTGAGATTTACAGATGCTGGGTTCTGTTGAGTGATAAGTTTCTGAAAGGAAAATTTAAAGAACAGCCTCATAAGGCTGTCTCTTGGATGTCACAGAAGCTGAGAAAAGCCCTGAATGAAGACAGAGACTGAGTTATTCCTAGAGCCATTGCAGCTCCTTTTTTTTCCCCATCTTTCATGACGCTGGTCTATATTTGAAGAAATAGGGAGTCTGTCACATATTTCAAAATGTACATGGCACAAAAGGAAGGTCTAGAAGAGTTCTGAATTTTTGCACACTAAAATTCATCCCAAATACAGAATTAAAATTTGTGAGTTAAAGTCAGTTTGTGGTGATGCATCTCAGCATCAGGTGTCTTTTCTGAATGTCTTTCAACCTGTCCTGCATTCCTGTGCCCATTTTTCCTTGGATTCTTGAATTCTTAGAGGGGTTTTCCTAGAAGGAGTAATCATATTGATGGACTGCTTTCCTCCCAACCTGCCTTAATCTCCCTCTCTGGGTTTATGGCCCATGTCCCTGAACAGATGGTCAAGCACTGAAAGATCTTTAAATGTAAAGGGTTTATGATCTTACTTCAATTAAGTGTGTAGGGACATTTTCTTATGCGAGCCAGTGGTTGGAGACAAGGTGACCTTAGAGCACCACTGATAGTCTTAAAATCTTTATTTCATGCTGACATTTTTCTACAATTGACAAAATTTGTTTATGACAGCTTTATGACAGCAAGGAAAAGAGTTCAGCAGCTCAAATCACAAAGCCTGTTCTCACTTAATTAGAATAATTGCATCCTTTTTTTTCCAGATGAGCCCAAGAGAACTAAACATCATGGCAGGAGGCAGAGTAATTGTCATTAAATTAGTGCTGTTGTTGCTAATGGGTCCCCGTTCCACAAACATTCCTTCAAGTGAATGAAGTAATTTAAGGGATTTCACCACTGGTTCATTTTAATAATGTGACTTTCCAAACACTTTTGAGGAGCCCTGAGAAGGTTCATGGTCGTGGTTGCCTAAAGCAGCTGTCCCAGGGCTTGCCCACAGTGAGCTGCAGCATGGAAAGGATGCCCCAGGAACACGCGGTGTTACAGCCTCTCCCAGGGGGATCGGTGCCTTGTAAGTGGATGGATACTGAAGCCAGGTGTATTTCAGACAAGCTGAATAACTCAACGAACATGCTCTGAGCCAGTGCACAAATGTTACACTTGGAAGCCTGGTGGGTGAGACGCAGAGGCCACGGAATAACCTGAATTCCACTCGATACGGGCAAGATGTGCGGCGCTAATCTCGAGGGGGGATTACTGTGCTTAGAGGTGCTGTCCAGATGGTCGGGCAGGCTCTGTCTGTGCCCATGGCAGAGGTCGGCAGGGTGGAGCTGGGCTAGAATTAGGGAAAAGGCAGCTTAGGCACAGTTGGGATAAGGTTGGGGGCCCAGCAGGTGTTCAGGCCTTTCTGAGCCAAAACCATCTGAAAACGATTGATTCAGTCAATTCCTAATAGAACTAATACAGAAGTTTTTAGTTGAAAGAAAAAATTAGAAAATGGAACAGTGAATGTCTTTTCTTCATCAGCATCTACTCCCCAAATCCCTCTCCTTGGGAAGAGCCCACACTAAAAACGTGGGCAGCTGTTGCATACAGACACAGCTGTGAAAAAGCAGGAGTGCATTGGAAACACAAAGGCAAATGGCTCCAGCAGCAGAGAAACTGCAGCTGAGATGGCTGCTCTGGCTGCCCGGTCCATGCTGCTTTAGACCTCTCGGAAGCAGCATTTCTGTGGGGGAAAGGGAAGAAACATAAATCACATGGTCAGAAGGAGCGAATGAGCATCATGGTTTTGGTTCATCAAGTTCATCGAGTCATGTCCTGCTGCTTGTGTTTGTGCCCATGGATGTCGGGTTTTGAACCTTTACCGTAATTGAGAGTATTTCTAACTTGTATTTAGTGATGTGCACTTCAATGAGATGTATTTGCTTTTGCTATTTCAGAAATATCTTTGCATTTAGTGCTTCAGAAGGCAGTAACAGGCTGACTAACTCCTTTCAAGATCTTGGGCTGGGGTAGCTAACAGGTAGCTGTAAATGGGGTTTCTGCAGGTTTTTACAGGGTTTTTTTGACTGGGGTTTAGAGCTGAAAGTGCAGTGGGGAGGAGGGTAAGAGTCAGTGAGATAGAGGTTGTGCCAGAAGGCATCGACAGCTTCTGTTTCCTCCTTGTGCTTTATGACTCGTGCTGTTGGTTGACAATGGTTTTGTTTTGATTCTACAGCCATTAGGAGTAAGATTTCCCTGGGGGGGAAGTGGGGAATAGGAATACCTGTATCAAAGTTCTTCTGTGAAAGAAATGTTCTTTCTTTTACCAGAAATGTCACGAATAGTTGCCCATGAGTTGGCTCAGTGTTTTAGAATCGGCCTCTTGTGACAAGGTCAGTTTGTTAATCTGGTAAACTGGGTCTGTAGTGTGTCCATGCAAAGGGAAAGGGAGTGCATGGCTGGGAAGTCACAGGTTTAATCCTGGTGGATTTGCAGGTCAAATACGCTGCCAGCTCTGTAACATTTAATGTCTCTGGCAGTCAGGATATTGAAATTTCTGGTTTTGGTCTTTCTACTTTCAGGGCTGCAGCTGTTTCCCTATGTATTACGTAACTGTTCACACTTTTTCCATCCCCGAGCAGCAAAGTGAATCCCTCCATCCCCAAGGATTGCATTAATGATAAACCCATTTGTCTCAGGAGGATCTCCATCCTGTTCCCTTTTCTCCATCTTCCAAACCATATGTGTGTTGTGCTCCTGTGTCTTCCTCAAGATGTTCTTTCTGTGGGATGGAGTCTGGCTCCTCTGGCACTCTCAAAGTGAATTTCTTCCTCTGCAAGACTTTGACATTCCAGCATTGTTCAAGTGTTCCGAGTTCCATTTTTAGTTAAGCCACAGGCCGGCCTGGAGACTCAGACATTGTTGGTTTTTAAATCTATTTGGTGGCATGAAAAGCCTTTGTTACACTCAGACAATAATAAGTTCCTGAAGTGCTGTGGAAAGAAGTCTTTAATCTCCGTGTTGTGTCAGGTGAGCAAGATTTCTCTGAGGATGTCAAGTGAGGCAAGAATAGAAACCCATTTCAGTAGGCTTAGGTCCTAAGTCCTCAGCTCAGTGTACTTAAGAGTTGGGAGAGGGATTGTGTCCAATTTAACCCTTTGTTATTCCCTGTTGCTTTTCCACACTGTTATCCAGCATAATAAATAGAGGAGCCTTCTGAAAGATGTTATTTTTCTGTTTCCATGATGATTTTCTTAGGAGGTCTGAAGGGGGGGATGGATACTGTCAACTAAAAGGATTTAAATTAACCTTCTCTGGGTGCTTTTAGGATTAAAAATCTAACTTCAACTTGAATATTGTAATAGTTCTTTTCCAGTGCTATAAATCACTGGCATTTCTCTCTACTCAAATAAAACCAACTGCACATTTGAAGCTCTACCTGTGCAGAATTCTAATTCTGAACCGTGAAACCAATATCTCGGGCAAAGCTGTAATGGGAGTTCCATTTCACTTTTCTCCTCCCTTCCCCTTGTCCCCAGCTTGATAACACATAAATGGTTAATGCAGACTCTAGGATGTCCTGGCAGAATTGATATTTGAATTTTGAAGGGAGTACCTTTAGCATTCTGTGCCAGCCACTGATTTTGTTGCATGTACAGCCTGGAAAACTGCAAGGAATCCTGAGTAATACTGCAAGAGAGGGGAAAAGGAGCTACAGAGCTGCATTAGTTTTGGTTTATGCAGAAGCTTGCCTCAAGTCTGTCTCCTTATCATTAGTTCTGTCTCCTTCCCTGCGAGGTACAACAGTGTCATTCTCACCATTTGAGGTGTTATTTCTATAGCATGGACATTACACAAAGACATTTATGGGTTTATTTAAGAGATTCAGAAAAGCAGGTGATAGAGCAGGCAATGAAGCTCACCGGTCCCAGATCTCATCCTGGGCCAGGCTTCACCTGAAGAAAGGATTAGGATCTTTAGAACAAAGTTCCCTTTGTTCTTCCCTTCAGGGCAGAGTTTTCTGTGGGATGGATGTATCCTTCTGAGCATTTTACAGGAGAAGTTGCTCTTCCCCTGATGACAGTTTGCAGTCATCTCACTAAATTGCTCTTGAAAGATGCCCTAGGAGGATGGAAAGCTGTGGCTGAAGTGTTTGAATAAATAGCTGCAAGAGTGTACATAGCATCGCTGCCACCCGTGGTGCAGACCCAGTTTGCTTCCAGTTTGGAATTAATCTGTGGTTAAACTCTGAGTCAAGCCCAATATAAGAACTCTGGGCATAGGTGGTGAAATAAACAACTTGTAATTGAGAGTGAATCATCTCCAGAATTAACTACTCCAAAGCTTTTTTCAAACTGTGAAAGGAAGAGTAGGAAGCACTTAATGAATGTGTTTTTAAACGGGCAATTTGTGTTTAGCTCATCAGGGTAGAAGCATATGAGGCTCCTTGTACAGATCACAGATGGCAAGAGAGATTGTCTATTGTACTTAAAACTTAGTGTAGCTTAAGTGATTGTGATAACCTAAATGACAGATTTCTGTATTTGGAGTTCAATGGGTGCATTTCAAATGCAATGAGGTAGTGAGTTAGTGCTTTTTAAAAATTAATCCTTACCTGCTTTTATCTGTCAGTTGTGGAGCCCCCTCAGTGCTCCTGGTTCTGTTACAGCAGTTCTGTGCTCAAGAGCTGCCTGGCTGTGCCCTAAGCAAGACCTTCGACGGGTCTGGCAGCTTGCAAAGTCATCCCTAAATAGGATGTCAGATGGAAAGATACTGGGGAAGAAGGAGAAGAAGGAAGAGGAAGAAGAGAAGAAGATGAAGAAGAAAAAGAGAAGCAGAAGAAGGAGGAGGAGGAGGAGAAAGCACTTTTTTGAAACCTTTTTTTTTTTTTTTCAGCTGTAACGTGTCACCTAAATCCCTTGACTGGATAGGGCAGGAGGCTTTAGGATTAGTGCGTATGATGGATTTAGGATTTGAAGCAAACATGTGTTGCTGTGTTTCCATCGTATCTCGTTTTTGCTGCCTAGAGAGAAATGTTCTTTCTTTTACCAGAAATGTCCACTAAAACAGTGAGGAGAACCTTTGGAGAAAAGAGGAAGACTGGCACAATGATATTTTGAAGAGCTGCATGAGAAGAAAATGTGATTGTTCTTTTTTTTTCCAGCCCTGGAAAGAGACTGAAGAGCTTATGCACCTGGGCAGATCCACAGTGAGAGGCAAGGGTGGCTCAGGAGGGCAGAGAGGGGAATGGATTGTGCTGTTAACTGTGCATTATTTACTGCAGGCGATGTTGTTGGCTGGTTTTGAAGAGCAGGTAGGCCCTCAGCAAGAGTGGGACCTGCAAATCTGTTGGTAACCAAAGAAAGGAAAGGGTTTTCTCGTGGGAATCGCTGCTGGGAGGAGGAAGCGGTGGAGGAGCCAACAACTAAAAATTGCTGTAATGTCTTGATGATGCTGAGCAGTTGGGAAAGTACCCAAGGAGAAAGAGAATCAGCAGGAGGAAAAGAATATCATCAGGAGGCCTTGCTGTCCAGAAATGGATTCATCTTCATGCCAAATTGCCTCACGGGCCATCATGTGTCTTCTTTAAAATCTTGAACCGAAGCCCACTAAATCCTCCAAAGTAGTCACACAGGTACATCAGAATAAAAAGGATTTTATTTGGATTTTAATATTCTAAATCTGGACTGTGAAGGAGGCCTAAATTTGCTGAGAAACTGTTCTGAAACAACCTGAAAAATACCACTGGATTTTGGAAATTAACTGCTATTTTCTCTTTTTCTGATAACATTTTTATTCTATTACATGGAAAATGTGTGCTACAGAATCTTGATACCTCCTAAGGCCGTCAGTGCTTGTTTTCAGTCCAGCTCAGATATGGATATCTTAAAATCTCCCTTGCTCCAAAATAAGTTCTCAGTGGCCCGTCTGGCCGAAGACTTTTTCTGGGTTGGTGGCAGCATTGTAGCTTCTCCGAGATGGAAAATCGGCCACTTTGGTAAGATGCTGAATCCCTGCACTGAATGAAATGGTGACACCTCGAAAGCTTTCATGTTGAAATCTTAGCTAGTGGCACCTTTGTGTAGCAGCAGCGTGGGGAGCAGAAAAGAAGGAAGGACTCGAGACAGCCCTGGTCTGATGTTGTGTTGCTTGGTTGGTAGCGCAGTTCTTTTTTATTTCAACAAGCCCTCACTTATAATTTCATTATTTATTTATGTTCTTCAGGACAAGCTAGAGCAAAGTTGTACATTTTGACACATGCTGACCCTTTTTAACTTTCTGTTGCATAGACTCTGTCTTCTTCTCCTTACCCACAGCAAGACAGGTTTGATATCTGCCAGTATTGTACACCTCTTAACTCTTTAATTTTATTTGTAGTTTAGAGTTTTAAAAATGAGCATTTAGAAGTACCTCTGCTGTCTTCATCCACGGTAGGTCACTGGACTGTTGGGAGGTTGTTTTCTGAATACTGATACATAAAACTCTCAAGCTTCACTGGCTCTGTGAGAAGGATCCCCTTTGGGTGCTTCCAGCAGCCTTTCATTTAAATAGGTAATAAACCCAGCAACCCTAATTAGAGATGGGAAGAGAAAACAGATGTTCCAGTAAAAGCACCTTAGTAACAATCTTCTTGAGCCACTTCTGCCTGTGCAGTGAGGAAATCTGCACGGCCTTGACCAGAACCACCCGTTCCCTTGGAGCACTTTTTTGTCCTTGTCTGTCAGATCCATCGATCAAAGATTTTTTTTTTTAGCAAGAAAGTTGGACGCAGAGATAGCTTAGAAAGTACTGGGAATTTTTGCAGAGGTTGAGAAACACCATCTGACTCTGCTTCTGCATTTCCCTGGGTGCAGGTGGCTGATGGAGGGATGGAGAGCTGACAGCCTGACCCCAAATACAGCCCCCTAATTTCCACAGGATTGAGAGCATCTCTTCTCCCATGAACATCTTGTTTATTAGGGGTTGTGTGCTTTAAGGGTGGGTTCAGTCTTCCATTATCTCTTGTACCCATTAAACACTGTCCCATCTATTGCTGGCAGAACTGTACAGAAATGTTCTTTCCCAAGGACACTTTCAGATTTTTTTGGCCAATGAGCAGAACAGTGGAGAGTCCTGGACTTCAGTGAAGCCTGAGCCACTGAGAGGCAACAAGGGGGAAAAAGTTGTGCTAGGAATAAGATGGTTGATTTAAAAGGTGAGAGGGTTCATGAGGCTGGAGGGATGCAAAATGAAACAAATGAAGATTAATGAGTTTGGATGTGATCTGGTTTTTAACTGGACCCAGTGTAGCGATGCGAGTCAGCCTGGTGTACCTGAGCCACGAACACCACAGGCAGCTCATAGGCAGGATTGGCAAAATATCTTCTGCACTGTTCAGCTGGACAGAATTCCCAACACAAATATGCTGGATATATTATGTATTTGGATATATTACATATTTTATATCATTATATCGATATATTGATTTTAAATAAGATTTTATGCTTCCTGTCTAGAAAGAAAGTGACATTCCTGGCAGGAATAGTTGGAGCCAGTCAGCTCTTTGGTGTACGTATTGATGAGCCACTTACAGCTGCGAAACCATTTCCAGTGAGACTTCTAAAAAATGGGGCAGTCATTATGTCTTCAATGGATTGGCAGGGCTGAATGTGTGACAAGTGTGGGAGTCCTCTGTTTGTGTGTGGGAAAGCTGTTTTGGTTTGGTGATATTTTAAGGGAACAACTTGCCCTTCTGGTGCACGTGTACGGGGGGGTTTCTCTGGGCTCACAAACATCTTCTGGAGGCCCTGGAGAGAAATAAGCTGCTGAAATCTTGTTTTCCTCTCCTGGTATTGTTTAGGAGGGTGGTTGTTGTGAGGCACACAATGAGGATTCATCCCTCCAGGATCTGGTCGTGGGGCAGAACTCAGCAGAGGGGTTTGATGCTCCCTGCTCACTGTCCACAAGCCTGGCTGGGACAAAGGTGTGCGACACAACCTGGGGCTGCCTTGAACCCTGGGACATGAATCTTTTGACAGAGCTGGTCCATGTACAAAAATACTCAATGACTCAATCTCCTGACTTCTTTTCATCCCCACATGCTAAAATACTCCCACTCCTTCACACATTTATATCAAACTCAGAGACTCCTAAAAGACAATAATGCTGCTGAACCATAAATAATTAATTTGCAGACACTAGAACATCTTTCTAACAATAGGCATCAAACTGGTCTCTTTTTTCCCCCCTTGTTTCAGGACAAATTGTAGGGTTTATGGTTCGTGTAGTTTTGCTGTTTATTGTTACTTTACGCTTTCTATAGTAAATATAGATGTTATTAAGAAGCACGAAAAATAACTGTGAGTCTTTTTGCTGCATCGGTCCAGTGTGGAACTGGGTGTTCCACGTTTCTATTCCCTGCTCTGCTCTGGCAGTGCTCTGTGCTGCAGTACAGAGATCCATCTTCTCTCCACGATTTTTTTGTCCAGATGCAAATTGAGGCAACTCATTAGATCAGAAGAGAGCTGAACATAAGCTGAATCGTGAAAAAAAAGGAACTAATGAAGTGCAAAACAGAAAAGCTGTAATTCAGCCTTAATTGAAGATAGTTAAGAGCCATTTCTTCAAAAACCTGATTCATTGCAAGACTGGGGGATTTTTATTTGAAGTACAGAAATGAATCCTTAAAGAAGGAATCTGAACAATGGCAAGGAGAAGCAGTTCTGCTTCTCAGCAGTGTGCCCTTTTCACTTACGTGCTGTGAAAGACTTCAGGAAAAACCATATCATTTTCTGTTTGATAGAAGTACCACTAGGATTTCTTTTTTTCCTTCTTGCAGTCTCTGTAGTGCTCTAAACTTTCAGTCCCACAGGGGGGAGGGTGTGTGTGTCAGTGCCACACACAGGGAAGTGTGGAGGTGCCCTCTGTCCCTGCTCCATCTCCTGGCCCTTGCCTGGCTGCCCCCAGCAAACACCTTTGCATTCCCTTTGGGGTTCTCCTTCCCATTGCATCGGGAGGATCCAGGAAAGCTGCTGCTCTGACACAGGAAGGAAGGGATTTCTTGTGCCCTCCTTTCCCTGTGTCGCCAACCCCCAAAAGATGCCAACAGACACTGAAATATTGGGGCTGGCCTTGGATCACCCAAGCTCAGTCCAGATGGGCTGGAACTGCAGCAGGCAGCTATGAGGTGCTCAGGGTAGCTTTGGGTGAGAAATCCTGCAACAAAATAAACAGCTGCATTGAAAAAGCAATCCAAGGATGCTTATTAAAATTTTAACAGCAGGGAACATATTCTTACTTCATGTAAAAGCGTGTTGCAGAAAGTGTGTGCTTTTATTTTGGTGGTGCTTCATTATGTTCTGCTTTGTAACAGGTGTGATCTTTGGTACTTTTCCCATTTCTACTCTTCTCATTTCTTCAAGTAAGATTATTTACTGCTATAACTCCCGAAGAGGAAGTTGGAAATTCAATGTGATTTGAAGTGCGTGTGATTAGAGTTAAGAGAAATTCTTTTATTAGCTATTTTGATAATTTTTTCTTTTCAAAAAACCCTATAAACCTTGTGAAATTAAAGTAAGTTCAAGCTTCCCATAATTATTATCTCAGTAAATCTGAGAAATATTTATCTTCTTCTGAATTGGAATGAAAGCAGATATTGAAAAGATTGAGTGTCTGGGAGAGGGCTGGGCTGAGCTTGGATCTGATGTTGCAGTGGATTCCAGTGATGTTTCTGGCACAGCACTTGCCTTTATGACTGGTACCTGCTGAATATTAATTTTGTCTAAAGGCATCTGTGACTGAAGCCAAAGGTCCAGCTTTAAGAAGTAAAATGTTACACGAGGGATTATCTTGTTCTCAATTCCACACCTTCTCTCCATGAATATTTTATTATCATGGACAATGAACTCTACGGAATTATGCCTTTAAATTAAAATTTTCTTCTACTATAGCAATCTACTTTCAAATGAATCTATTTTGCCGAACCTTTTCCAGAGTAAATTAATTGACTTTTTCTGACCATGAGCTCTAAAGCACAGGGACATCAAAGCTTTTTCCTATTTCTTTTTCCTTACCTTGCTTTTGCTTTTGCCTGGGAGGTGGACTCGAATCACCCCAAAGAGCTGTGTTGGTGTTGATGCATTTTGGAATACATGGAATGAGTATTTTAATTTGGACACTGTTTAATCTTTAATCTTGATGGCAGAAGACTGACAAAAGAGAGCTGACCTCAGAATCTCCTCGCTTTTATTTATAAACTAGAATGTGTATTGCAGTAGTTTTCATTCACAGTCCAGAATCTCAGTAGTAATTTTCACTTCTCATCTCTAGGTCTGAAAGAAAAAAAAAAAAAAACAAAAACCATTGAACACGGTAATAGTTTTAATTTTACTTAAACAGATCAGGCAGAAAGTGAGAGGAAAATCAGGTCACAGGCTCTGCTCTGTCATCATGGGAAATAAATGGGAGACTTGGCAGAAAATGTGAGTCTGCATTTATTGCTGGGACAGAGCCAGTTGCTCGCAGTTGGATTGAAGTTGTTGAGCTTAGTCCTTGCAGCAGCTGGATTTCAGAAGGCAGCCACAACCTGGCTCCCAGGGGCTTTCAATGCCAGAGCCCCGGTTTGGCAGCAGCTCCCCGGGAAAGGGCAGCATCCCTGCAGAGGCAGAGCAGAGCAAACCCTTGGACAGAGCCTCTCCCAACACTCGTGGCTTTTAAGGCCACTGCCTGCCCTGTCTGGGATGCTGCCAAACCCACAGGAATGGAACAGGTCCTGAGGCCCAGAGGCAAAGTACAACACAGGTGAGAGGCCTCCTGATAGGAAAATGTGGGTTTGGGGGATTTGGAAGGTGAAAAATCTGTTAGGGTCTTGATAAGCAAATCTACAGGATCAAGTGACTTAATCCATAGAAGCAGTGAGACATTGCTGGCCAAGGATCCCAGTTTCCAGGGGAAATTTCATCCTGTGTCAAGCACAAGGTTTACATGGGAAATAAATGTAGGAGCTCAGATCTGAGGTGGTCTTGAGAAAGGTAAATAACTTGTGCTGGTTCCAACATATGTACATTTCATATAAATCAATATGCGAATGAAAACTTTCACATTTACAGGTAAGTCCACAGTTGCCAAGAATCTTTCCAACTTTTTGGTCTTAATACCTGACCTCTTATATCAGACACTACAGGAAACCTTGTCCTTTGACTTGCACTGTTCACTTGCAGCTGCTTGATGTGTTTTCTTGCTGTAAATGTGAGTCTGACTCACTGCCATCACTTCCTTCCTCTCCTCAGTGGAAAGATGTATGAGCTCCATGCAAACGGGCACGCAGATGATCAAACTCCGAGGTGGTTCCAAGGGGCTGGTGCGCTTCTATTACTTGGATGATCACAGGTCGTGCATTCGCTGGAGACCCTCTCGGAAGAATGAGAAAGCCAAAAGTGAGTGTCAAGCACAGAACCTCCCTCTGACCCCTCCTGGGGCCTTGTCCCCTTGTAAACAAACGAGAATGAAGGATCTGGCTCAAGGACAGGTGTTGTACTTGGCTGTAAAGGGCAGTAAATGACTTTATGATGGATAATTTATGACGTTGAGGTTGCTTTTGTTGGCTGTGCAGGTTGCAGGGGTGTAGTGTGCTGTAAATGAGTTGGAGCCAACACGTGTGTGAACTGGGGCCTCGCAGTGTGAGGTTTGGGCTCTCCCTCTCTGGGATTTCTCTGCGGGATGAATGCATCTGCCCGGCCCAGGGCATGCACACAGCCATTAATGAGCTGCTTGCTTTTGTCACTGCAGTTTCCATCGACTCCATCCAGGAGGTCTGTGAGGGGAAGCAGTCGGAGATCTTCCAGCGCTATGCTGACGGCAGCTTCGACCCCAACTGCTGCTTCAGCATCTACTACGGGGACCACATGGAGTCTCTGGACCTGGTGTCCTCCAGTGCCGAGGAAGCACGCACCTGGATCACGGGGCTGAAGTACCTGATGGCAGGGATCAGTGACGAGGACAGCCTCTCCAAACGCCAAAGGACCAGAGACCAATATCCTTCCTGTGCTGCCTGGGAGTGCTTCCCAGCAGCGGAGAGCTGTGGATAAGCCAGGATTCCTTTCGGTATTTGCTTTGCTACAAGTGAGCACTAGGCTCAGAGCTTCAAAGCAGTTCCCATTGTATTCCCTGTTCCCAGAGACAGAGGAGTTCCTGAAGAGGATTGTTCTGGGCGAGATTTGGAGATGAGTGACTGGAGTGGACTGAGAAACACACAGGTATATTCTTTCATCTCTTACTCCTGGTGTAAAACCATCCCTTTAATTTGGTGATGTAACACTGAGATTCACTCAGAAGTTTTTCTTCTGTGCTGTCAAGTGGGCACAGAGCACATGTGGCATGTTGAGCACAGCAAGTCTAGAAGCTGTTACTGAACTAACGTGTGTAGAGTTAGATATCAGCTTGAACTTTCACTCCCAGTCTCATTTGCAGTGTTTCCTAATGTGAAAACAATCACATATCCATGATGTTCAGTAATATCCTTCGATATTCCCTGCTGTTCCTTAACTCCTGTTCAATGTGGTTGAAGCAGACATTTGATGAGGCAGATAAAAATGGGGATGGCAGTCTGAGTATTAGTGAAGTGCTCCAGCTCATGCACAAACTGAATGTGAACCTACCCCGACAGAAAGTCAAGCAAATGTTTAAGGTAAGAAAAAAATTATCTTTTTTTTTCCTGAAAAAGCAAGGGTTTAACACGAGACCCAGTAGGAGAGATTGCAAATACTTCAGCAGCTGGTTTGTTTCCACTCTACTGAGAGATACTACACAGTCCATTTGGTAAATTGAAAAGAGCTCCAGAACCACGTCACAGATAAATTGTTACGCACAGAAAAAGGCAATACACCAGGTACCTTCTGGTGTTACATAACATGAAAACACACAGTACCAAGATTGCTCTTTTTCGCTGTACTTTTTTGATCAGAAGCTCAGTCACGTTTCCTCCTCTGATTATGTTCTCTCTAATAAATGTTATCTAATAAAGTATCCAATATCCTATGATATCTGGTAGTAATAAAATATCCAGCACGCAAACTTCTGTCTCTGTCAGAAATTTGCACTGCTAAGAGCTGTTTGTTTGACATTGCATTCTGCTGACCTTGGCCCAATTTAGTGAGCAACAATGGAGATGTGTAGCTTTTGTTATCACAAAGTCCCTGCAGGGACCAGCAAGCCTTTATGTGAAATCCCTGATGATTTTTTCTTTACTCGCAAAATTAGTATTCTTCCAGATCTTATTAGTTTATGGCCGTGGATTTAACAGATATCCTCTCAAATCCTGGATAGAAAATTAATTTCAAGAAGACTTGGGTTCCAATGATCTTCTAAAGATGTGAGTGGGTAATCCTGCCAGACACAGGCACGTTGTTGGAGGATACCCTGTCTTTCCTTCATTATTGCCATAGACAGGAGAAATCCTTCAGCAGGGTTCCCTGTGGAACAATTAAAACCTTCAAAGTTTCTTGGCTCCTGCACCGATGTATCCGTGGGAGAGGTTCAAAGCTGTGCAGAGGATCCCTGTGACAAGGCTGAAAGATCAGTCAGGCAGCTCCAACCTGCATTTAATTTCAGTGTTTCACTCTCATGCAGGGGTTTGTTTATTTAAAGCTGGTCCCAGCAGCTGGGTTCCTGACTGTCTCATTGCTGTGTGCTGCAGGAGGCTGACACAGATGACAACCAGGGCACGCTGGACTTCGAGGAGTTCTGTGCCTTCTACAAGATGATGTCGACGCGGCGCGATCTGTACCTGCTGATGCTCACCTACAGCAACCACAAGGACTACCTGGACGCAGAGGACCTGAAACGCTTCCTGGAGACTGAGCAGAAGGTAGGCCCAAGCCAGGAGCAGAATTCCAGCTGCATGCCTTCCTGCTTGGCTTTGGGGATGAGTTCCCTTTTAAAAGAGGTGAGGGCTTTGATGCTGTGCATGTGACAGACAGACAGATGTCTCTTGATGTTCATCTGTAGGCTGGCAGAACTATTTCTTGAATCTTCTTGCTCTCACTACCTTTTTTTTTCCCTGTAGGCTCTTTTGTTGTGCCCCTAAATATAATCTCTAGAATTGCTTTCTTTTTTCATGTGTTCCCCTTGAACAATTCCATCAGTATCTGTCTGCTCTGTACCTTGGAGCAAAGCTGGTGTTCCTAGCTCTGCTTGTGACCTAGTGCACAGCCCGTGATGAAACACTGAATTACTCTGTCACACTATCTCCGTGTGTAAACTGGAAGATTATCTTTCAAAGAGCAGTTGAGAGGATGATTAATGTATAGGAGAGTTTTTGAAACACATTATAGTACCTAAGAAATTATCTCTGAGTGATTTGACTCCCGTGCTGCAGGAACAAATGCATTGACTTATCTTTGCCCTTTTCCTCTCATGGTCTCCTCTGAAGCTTCATGCCTGTAAGTCATAAATGTCCATGAGTTTCAATCATTGTCCATGAAATGAATGAATAAAAAAGCCACCTCTCTGGCAGTTATCTTCTTAGATAAGTGGGGTGTGTTTCCATTTCATTGGTCAATTGATCCTCCAGATGGTGAGAGCAAAATGAACACTCACCACAGGACATAAATCAGCTCAGCTAATTACTGACACGGCCAAATCCTGCCTCGGAGGCTTCTCTCCCCTGCCACCCTTTCTCATACAACATGGACAGGGAAAACACCTTTACTCCATCCCAGGAAAACCTGGTGTTCCAGGGCTTTATCTTTTGAAGCCAGCAAACGTATCACCCACGTTCAAATACAGAGTCAGAGGTTTTTTTCTTCTTCTTCTTCTTCTTTTACTTTTATTTATTAGGTTTTAAATTACCCCCAGAAAAGGCATTGATCTTGTAGCAGATGTGCTGGTGGTTTCATTTTCCCCCAGGCAAAGATTCTGTGTTGCCAAGTTGATGGTCACTTTATTGCACTCCGATGACAAGGGCTGTGTTTTCATGCCATGTGCAGCATCTAATAGAAAGGATTTGCTGGACCACTCAGGACAGGAATATTAAATAATATCAGGGTAATAGAGAATGCAACAACAGTAAATAGCAGGAGTATTAATTGTGTTAAAATTGAGTTACTAAAATGTTGCATTATGTAAAAAAAGTTACAGCTTCAACATTAATGGCCCTGGTTTCATAAAGTGACAACATTTACAGACACACATTTCCCTTTGTAATCTTTTCTTTTACAGTTGAGAATGCAAAGCAACCTTGAAGTTAGCAGATTTCCTGAGAACATTATGTCCCGATTCTCTGTTTCCCTGCTACTAACAGATTTCTCTGTCTGCTGCATAAAGATGAGCCATTTTCTTGTTTAATTTTAAAGTAAAAAACCCTTTGATAATGCAAACTAATCCTTTAATCCTACAAGAGAAGAAATCCCATTGGTTTGTGACAAAGCTCGTTCTGTTTGGATGCTCTGTGGTGCCTAACAACAGATCTGACCTACAAAGCAGAACTCTGTCATCAGGCAGCTGCCAATAGCACAGAAACTTTTCACAGAGCGCTCCCCTTCTGATCTGACCTGACACTGATTGACAGGAGTGAGAATCCCACTGGGGAACTGGAAATCCCGAGTCCCACTATGGATAATCTGCCCAGTTGTTGGACTGGAGACAGAGGGAAGAGCTGAGAGAAGCTGTGATTAATAGTTAACACTGCTGCTTTTACAGATGACAAATGTGACTAAAGAACATTGCCTGGAAATCATCAGCAAGTTTGAGCCATGCCCGGAGAACAAGAAGGAAGGAGCCCTGGGAATTGATGGTAAGCTGGCTGGTGCAGCTTTTGTAGGGGAAAAGGGAAGTGTCTCAGTGCTCAGGAGAATAGTGCTGCTGCTTGCAGAATGTATAGTTGTAGAATTTTGTCACGTTGTGTAGAGTCTGTTTCCAGTCTTTTTGCTTTTTAAAAAAATATCTACCATTTGCTGAGGAACCTAAAGGGAATTCAGATCTCTTTGGAGGAATTTTGAAAGATACATATCATGATGAAGCATCAGTCATTGAAAGTCAGCTGGAACTGGAGGTGTCTCTATTTGTGCTTTTGGAAAACACAGTTGAATTTAGTTGCATCATTCCTGCAGGTATTTTTGGAAATCATTTAAGTCTTAATAAGAGGAGTGATGTGATCCAGAGTAAGTGTCTGAGTGGGATGATAGATGAAATTGGTCCTGCCTTCCTGACCTTTGCTGCTGAAGCCTTCTCTCTAAATATATCAATGCTGTACCACCAGGCTGGTAGCTGTTATTTTGGGGACTGACTGTAAGTCCTTTCCCCTAAATAGTAAATCTTACTGACTCCAAGAGGAGAGTACATTCCTCAGGAATTAGGTTCTGTGCAAAAGTTCTTGGACCTTTAGAAAATCAGTCTTGTCCATTTCTGTGGGTGTGTTGTCATCCTGAAAAGTGACAGAAGAACAGAAGTTGTTTGGTTTCCTGCAGGAAGAAGTGGGTAGTTTCTGGTACAGTGTGTAAGGTGGTTGCTTAGGATGGGTCAAGGTCTGTTCTACTTCCAGTCTAAATTTTCAATTTATTTTAAAGCTTATGCTAATGCCAGTGAGGGAGCAGATGACATTCTTTCTATTTTCTGGTCTTTACAGGCAGTTGCAGTCACATAAAAAATGGATAAGCAAAGTTCATTTTCTTGCCTTCCTCATATCTGCAAAAGTAAGAGTAGTCTTTTCAAACTATTGTAGGTTTTCATAGAGAAAAACAATAACAAAAAAACCCCCCAAAAAACAACAACAAAAAAAAGCCAAACAAAAAAACCCCAACCAAACGATACAATTGTTTTGCCTCAGAATGGAAGATAAAACATTAGAGAGTTTATGGGTTAGGATAAGAGAGTCCAGCATGGTGACATTCTGCTGGTGTCTGCTACAGATCTCCTGGTCAGGGGGGAGCAGAAGGTGAGGTCCTTTGGAGACAATGGGAAAAAGCTTTGTGATCTTAACCCCTCCAGTCACTTGCTGGAAGTGCAGCAGAACAGGACAGACCTAATCTAGAGCTTAATTAATGCAGGAGATTTCAGGTAACATCCAAGCAGAGGTGACTGAGGAGCTGACAGGGACACAGTGCTGGGCTGGTGCTGACAAAGGAGGAAGAACTGCTTCAAAATCATGAATCTGTGTCTGCATGTACATCATGTATGAACATGTGTGCACACACACACACATAGGAGTTATTATTTTGTCTTTTGTGGAGTTGAGACTTTAGATGTCTCCTGTCCCCTGGAAAACAAGTGCAGTGTTGCCTTGGGGGCTGAAGTGCAACAGCCATGGAAGCTGAGGCTGCCTGTTTATTCCTCAGATTGGTACAGCCCAGACAGGAGCATCCTGCCCACACTTGGCTGCACTTCAATAGTAGTGAAATAATAGTACAGTGTTCTTTGTCCTTTCATATTCATTCATGTGCCTGTACTGCCTTGTGTCCTCAGCTGTGCTGGCTTTTGTCACGGAGCACCTTGGGCCGGCCTGTGACAATTGGCTCATTCACAGTCCTGCAAAGAAACCCTTTACCTTTGTCTGCTGATCCAAGTGACACCGTGCCAGTGCACCTTCCCTGAGCGTGAGCACTGGCGTCCTGGGGGACACACTGCTGACAGGATCTTGCTTCATTCCTGTTTCTTCCTCGTGGGACTGATAAATCCAACTGGTGTGAACTCACTACACCAGTCGTGACATCATATTTTAACAAGAGCTTAAAGCAAACAGTGGTGTTGCAGTAGCTGCCCTCCCAGTGCCAGGTGGAATTAATCTTGCAGCAGCTGATTTATTTGCAGGAAGAACTGATTAACCTGCCATGAGTGGTTGGCTGTGTGTTTGCTGACACACTCTGCTCTATCCATTTTCCATGGTGGCTGCTCTGCCCTGGTTATCTTTTGTTTTCACTCTGGCTCTATCACTGATTTGGTCCTTGATCATGATATGTGCTCCGAGAGACTCCAATATTCAGCTGGGCTGAGTGGAATTCCCTGGCACTGTGTCGCAGTGTATTGTTCAAAAAGTTCTGGCTGCTATTTGTATTTATCAGCTCTTTTCCTTTAAAAAACTTCCATCAACACAAAACGTGCAGCCTAGAAGGACCATCACAAAGGTGACATTTTATCTTGTCACAGTCAAAGTGTGTTAAGACCTTTGGAGTTGAGCAGGATTTTTACACGGGCACTGTTTTATTTATGGAATGAGTGAAATGTCAGGAGAATCAGAGGTCCTGAAGCAGAAACCTGTTGACCAAAGGCATCATCGCTGTCAGCAAAGCCAGGGCGTGAGTGGGAATCTGAGTCTTTCTTTGGTGGTGAAAGAAAAGGGTTTGGGGGATATTTGAAGTGCAAGTTACAGTGTTTCATGTCAGTCTGAATTGTGAAAGTGTCTGTGATATGTGCACAAATGTCTGCTGGAGGTCTGAGAGCATCAATTTCACACAAAGATAAAATCATAACTTGCTAAAACTTTGCTTCTGAACAAGAGCGGTGATTGCAATACACAGAGGGCCCAGGTGTTGATGCCTGCAGGATTTACAAGCGTCCCACTGCTCCAGAAAATAAATTCTTCTGGTAGCATCACTGAAAGCCCCACAGATATTTCACTGAATTGATATTTCAGTGTCAAGTCTGGAGTGAAGGTCAGTCTCTGAAGTAACATTAGTGCAGTACTGCAGAGCTCCCCCCTCCACAGGCATGTTTGTGGTGTCATATCCAAATCAGAGAGTGTAGCATGTACAGGCCAATGTGTGCTGTTGTTGTTCTGGTATTTTTGGGGAAAATACTGAAAAAGGAGAGGAGAGGATCTCCTGTTGGGCCACCAAAACCTGTCTCTAGGCAGCCCAGTACTGTAGATCTTACAACATTTCACTGAGTAGCAACACCAGGATATGACTGCAGATCTCTGGAGGCTTTTATATGCCATGTGACCTAATGTCCCAGCAGCATCTTTTGACAAAAATTATAAGCCTAAAAGGTTTGGATTAAACAGACCTATTTTTCTCAGGAAAGGCAGAGAAGGAAAACGTACAATGCAACTAAAAATTTCTTGAAAAGCAATAATTGTGCTTGGCCACGGTGACAATTGGGATGCAGTGGTGCTATTTCTTTATCTTAAATGCATTGGTGAACATAGGGGTGCATTTTAGGCTGCTTTTAGGAAGGTTACAGCAACAAAAAGGATGAAACTGCATTATTTATGGTGTTGTTTGTTTCCAGGTTTCACCAATTACATGCGGAGTCCATCAGGGGACATCTTCAACCCAGAACATTACCAAGTGAACCAGGACATGAGCTACCCTCTGAGTCACTATTTCATTACCTCTTCACACAACACCTACCTCATGGGAGATCAGCTGATGTCCCAGTCCAGGGTGGACATGTATGCATGGGTGCTACAGTCTGGCTGTCGCTGCGTGGAAGGTAAAGAGCAAAAAGGAGCTGCCAGTGGGCTCTCTAGTCTTGTTTCTCCTCTCTGAAGAAAGATTTGTGACTTCTGCAGAAGACATGGTAACTGGGGAGAGTAAAAAGCCTGGGAAAATGGTGTCTCCCCTTCATAAAGGACAACAAAATAATGTTGGGATAGAATGGACCAATTTTCTTGAGCATGGAAATAAGACAGACATTTGGGGAGTGGCGGTGTTGTACTGAGGAAAAAAATTGTAAACCTCCTGTGGTAGAGAGGATGCTGATATTGGGCAGAATGCATTGGTGCTTGTCCTGCCCAGCCAAGTGGGTGACAAGCAGACTGGCAAATATGGCAGAGTTCTTGCCACACCTAAGAGGAAAGTGGATGTTTCTGTTAAGGGAAGTAGGGAAGTGTTCTGTGAAATGGTGACAGTCTCTGCAGTGACCAGGAATCCTTTTTGTGCAATCCCTTCTGATGCTGGTGCTGCCTTTCTGAGACATTGCCTGTTTCACAATCATCTTTAATGGTCTGACTGTCAAAGAGTTTTCACAGTTTTTCAGAAGGCAAATATGGTTTGCTCGGGTTGGATTACAGGTGTGCAACTGGGTGCTTCAGAGGAGTAAAACATTTCATGGAAAGATGATTATAGACAAGTATAATGATGCCTTAAGTGGCCACCTAAAACACAGAGACCAGACAAGAATTAAGAGAATAAAAGGAGGTGTTTATTTGAAGGGCCTTCAAAGGCTCACCCTGGGCAGTCCAGAGGCTCCACCCCAGATGGACCCTGGCTCACGGGTTCTTCACCCTTTGATAAGTTTGGTTCATTTGCATCTCAGGGTTCATTCTCCAATGATCACCTCAGTTCATGATGGAATTAGCCCAAGTTTGCCCCCCTTGAGAGGCTTTGAGTTGACACATTTGGGGCCCGGTGTCCTTGGAGTGGGAACCTGCAGAGGTTTGTTGTGTGTGAGCAGCAGGAGAGAACAGCAGCTCCCAGGCCACAAGGAACTGCAGAGTCACACACCAGGCAGGGCAGGGGTTGAAAAATATAAAAGTTAAAACCTAAGGCATCAATAAAGTCAGGCAAAATCCAAGGTGGGCTAGAGATGACCAGGCCTTGTCTTGGCCTGTGCTGTGAGCAGCTTGGCTGAGAGTGTCTGCTTTCCTTTTCGGGTTCAGCAGTAGCACAATGAAAGCAGTGCTCTGCTCTGTCATCTCTCTCCCTATCCTCAGCACTTGTGAAAAGAGTGCTTTTGCTTGGGGCTTTCTCAAACAGTGGGAACAGTCACCTGGTCCCAGCACAAGGTCGAGGCCAGGAAGTTCCTTCCCAGGAAGGATGTTCAGCACAGTGAGGAGGGAGATAAAGATGAAGGGTGGGAATGAACCTGTGCCCTGCTTTGGGGACACGGCTGGCTGGGCTGCTGAAGGGAATTTCAGGGTCTCATATTCCCCTCCAGATGGTGGCCCAGGCGTTCCTGGTCTGATGGGTGGTGTTGTTTCTGTCCTACAGTTGACTGCTGGGACGGGCCGGACGGTGAACCAATTGTCCACCATGGATACACCTTGACTTCCAAAATCCTCTTCAAAGATGTGATTGAAACTATCAACAAATATGCCTTTATCAAGAATGAGTATGTATCCAGCCTGCCAACCTTTGAGTCTCAGGGCTATGACTGGGAGTGTTCCCTGGCATCCTTGTACAGGGAGTGAAGATCTGACCTGTTCCTGCAGAGAACAGAATTCCAGACAGAATTTGGAGTTGTTTTCTGGAGGGAAATCCCTCAGATCCTTCAGAAAGAAACAGCAAGACAAAGCTGAGTAGGGACATTTTGCCCAGAGGTGTAGGGCTGATTTTATTGTACAACACCTGAGGAACAACAGGTTTTGCCAGTGAATGTTTTTAGTGAAGGGCTGACAGTTGAACCACTGTACCTCTCTGGATGTGCACTCTGGTGCTGCCACACCTGGGTGCTCCAGGGATAGGAAACAAGTCAGGGAATAAAGAATCCAAAGAGACAGTAGCCTGATTGTGAACAAAGCAGAGTGTTCAGGAGAAAGAGGTTATTTTCCCTACAGGGAAAAAAATCAATATTATTCATGGGAAGTTTCATATACCTTGACAGTTACTCTTCTCCTCCTCCACACGCAGTCAAAATGTGTGTGCCAACCTTTGGGGTTTTTTTAAAGAGAAATTACTTTATCTCTATAACAATTTTCCAGTAGCTCCCCCAAAGCAGCCCATCTGCCTTTACAAATAGAGATAAACTTGCACTAAATTTTCAGACCAGGTAAACTTCTTGTGAGCCTGAGATTTTTTGCAGTTTGCCTGAAGACATGGTAAACAAATCAAAGGAAAGTTGGCCAATATAATATAAGGCAATGCTTCTGAAACTGTTCAGTTTTTTAAACCTTTGCAAAAATGTTAGCTGGGACCACATCCTCAACTGGGAAAGTTTTGTCCTGCAGGCATCGTCTGGCTGAAAGCCTTATTTTTCCTGATGAGGAGCTAATGAGGGCCAGAATCGATTTTTAATTAAGGATCCCTGATAGTTCAGTCCTGCAAAACTCCTTTATAGACTGGCTTGTGTGCTTATCTTAAAAATGCATCATTTCTAAAGAGAAATCCATCTTCAGTGTGGTTTTACACAGCACTGACCACACTGGAGTAGATGTTTCACAAGTTTTTTTCTTCAGCCAACCAGGCATTGTTGTTCCTTGGCCTCATCCTGGAAAATCGACAGTAAATGACAACAATAAAACTATTTCTCAATCTAGAAATAACACTTGCTGTCTTTGCAGAAGAGGCTTTGTCTGCAGGCTGATCTGTATGACACTGCTCTGTTGTTAGCTGGAAAAGTCTTTTCATGCTGTAAAAGCCAAATTTGCAGCTGGTGCTTGCTTGTCTCTGCAGGTACCCCGTGATCCTGTCAATTGAGAACCACTGCAGCATCGTGCAGCAGAAGAAGATGGCTCAGTATCTTACAGAGATCCTGGGAGACAAACTGGATCTGTCTTCTGTGCACAACGATGACTCCACAAAGCTCCCTTCACCAGCAAGTCTTAAAGGGAAGATCCTGGTTAAGGTAAACACCTGCTTCATGTGTCCTTTCCCTCCTTTTGTTCGAGATGATGATGGTTCCTGCCTGGTTATCACTGTACCCGAACTTCAATCATTTCACAAAAAGCACTCCTTAGGGAACTGCCACTTAAGGTTCTGAACAAACGTCTTCTCAATCAGCAAGAACCTGGAAAGAACATGCTTTGAATAATTTGGGGGTTTTTTCAAATGTGTCATAGCAAGAGCTGCATGATCCCCTGCCTCTGTAATAAATTTGTCTTCTAGGGCAAGAAACTTCCAGCCAACATCAGTGATGATGCAGAGGAAGGAGAAGTTTCTGATGAGGACAGTGCTGATGAGATTGACGATGACTGTAAACTAATGAATGGAGATGTAAGTGAAGTGCCCATTTGAATGTAAATGTTTGCCAAAGCTTCCCATCCCAGTGAGAGGAAACCTTGTAGGAGTTCTCTGGATTGTGGATGTGGTCTGATCTTTGGGATTCACCACAAAGGTTTTAGGTTCTAAACCTTCATGGGGGCAGATTTGACAAAAGTGCATAGGAAGCAGCACCAGTGTGAGGGGTTATGTTTCAAGTTTAGAATTTTAAAGAGTAATGTCTCATGATTCCTCATTGTGTGCATCACAGTGTGTTTCACCTCAAATGCAGAAAAAGAAAAGAAAGTATTCTACTTATGTCAAATCATGGTCATTGTTACAGAGCATCCCTTTGCTTTGCTGAATGCTGGGCTTGGTTGGTTTTTACTGTAAGGAAAATCTCTGCTTCAATCTGAAAATCCCTTATTTCTTCAGCCTTTTTAAAAGTTCTATTTTTTTGTCACTTTAATCTTCTGGCGAGTTCCATCGCACCTTGCAGAAACAATACAAAAACACAGCAAAACCATTTAATGACATAAACCAGACTGCCTTGGAGAGAGTTTGCGTTCTCAGTCCTCTCTCCCTCAGGCTATTTCCTCATTTTGTGTTATGGATGTGATCCTTTTCATCTAAAAGAGAAACTTCTTTGTGAATAAGACTACCAAAGGAGAAAAATAATTTATTTTCTCTTTGGAAGTTATTACATGTTAGCATATCACTTTTCAATATTTTACAGCACCATCTCTGTTACTAACAGTTCACTTTGCTGAGGTTTACTGATGCTTTAAATCTGAGATTTGCTACACCTGGTTTGCTTTCCAAAATGAATTTTTGAAGAGTTCAGAAAACCAGAGCTTGTTTCATGACAAATGTAACTGGGAATTCTTGAGGCCTACTGAGAAAACACAATCTGTCACCCCTTAAAAGACCTGAGTGAAAAAGAAAACTCTTGATTATTACATTTAGTTTTATTTCCCCACTTCCCCACATGGGCCATGGTGCACACAGAGCAGAGAACAGGAGTTCTCTTGCATTTTGCCTTTGATCTGCTGAAAAGAGGATTCTAAAGCATCTCCCATTCCATCCAGTAGATCTTGCACCTCTTGTAGCTGCAGGGTCAACCTGGGCATGGCATGGGACTCACATGAGACTTTTGTCATCACTACCTACTTTAATGATTTAATGTTTTGTTTGCAGGCATCTGCTAACAGGAAAAGAGTGGAGAATATAGCAAAGAAAAAACTTGACTCACTGATAAAAGAATCCAAAATCCGTGACTGTGAAGATCCTAACAATTTTACAGTTTCCACTCTGCCATCATCAGGAAAGGCTGGGCTGAAGTCTGATAGTAAGAAGGTGAATTTATGTTTTATTGTACTTGTGTGTCATTAGTTTACTAAATATATCTTATCTTATTGGCTTCAGCTTCATAGCTGAATTCATGCAGTTAATGATGATGCCAGGTGAACATCACTGTCAGACACACAAACTATTTATCTTGCTCACGCAGCAATTGGAGCATGAAATGTACTCTGAAATGACTTTTCAACAGAAAGAATTTGATTTTCCATTTTAAAAACTGCTTATGAAAGTTGGGATCTTTTTGTTCCTCAGTTCTCTATGTTCTCTGCATTTTCATTGTGTTTTAATTTTATATTAACTCTAATTTATAAAAATGTACTCAGCCCACAGACTACACTTCATGAAGTTGAGGCATTTTCATTTCAGGCTTTGTAATAAGCCACAAAAAGCTTGGGAAGATTGTTCCACGCAAATGAAAAACAGTGGAGATCTGCCAATAATAAGCAGGTGCAATAACCAGGGATTAAAACTAAACTAGGCATGAGAACTAAAAATCAGCTTCCCAAAACATTCCGTGGGGTGAGTTTTGGATGCACTTTTAAACCCAGTGCTTTACACCATGTATCAGAGGGTTCTTGTGAGAGCTACTACAAGGGCAAGGCTTGAAGAACCCTGTAGCAGAGGTGTTACCCAGATTAGTCAGTGTTAAAAACCCCTCCTGTTAGTGCTGCTACCCAGAGACTGTCTGAGCACTCTGTTTGAGCTCCTGAATTCTTCTCTCTTTGCTTGCTTCAGAGTAAACTCGAGGATGACGTGGAATCCGGGGAAGATTTCAGTGCCAGTAAAAGGCACAGCCGGTCACTCATGGGCAGCTTTTCCAAACGCAAGGTGAGCCCCTGGCAAGGTGAGGTCTGCACCAGATCTTGCATTCTTGGAGGGTTGTTTTTGGTTTTTTTTACACACAGTGGAGAGGAATTTCATAACTGCAACATCTGCAGCACCTCGCTCTGAGGCTGCTCGCTGAACAGGCAGGCTGGGGAGCTGCTTATCATCGTGCATAACAACACAGATTCAATTTACATGAAGGTCTGAAGGCATCCAAGGTCTAACTGGGAACCACAAAAATTAATTTACACCTCTTATCTGAGGATTTGTGCTTCCTTTATAACAAGGCTCAGACCCTGGGCTGAGTTTTCCCCATGTGCAAATTCTGCTGCAGAACCGAGTGTTACGAAAGCTGTCATTTTCCATTTTCTCTTAAGTAACACACTCATTGGCATAACAAAGCAGAATTGTAGCCAGCTGCTCAAACTTTGATCACACAGTTATGATATTATGGTTTTATTTCCTTCTGGCACAGAAAAAAGGAAGCAAATTGAAAAAGGCATCAAGTCTGGAAGAGGGCGAAGACGATTCGGATTCTCAAGGGAATTTAGCCAGGAGCTCTGTACATTACAGCAGGTTTGTTAACAAGTGATTGGACAACTTTGTTGCTAAAATATGCCTGCATAAATGCACCCACTAAATAGGTCTGATTCTGGTCTAGATGCCAGTTTGTTGATGGCCGCAGGCATGTGACAGGAATATGAGGAGATGCAATGTCTGCCACAACATCACCAGAATGATGTCTTGCTGCTGTTCAGACTAATTAGCAAAGCACAGTGGACCTTTTATGCATTTTGAGCTCTTACCGTCTCATATAGATCCTTACCCTGATTTATTTTTAAATATGAAAGATAACAATTACCCCTTAATTAGCGGGAAGTTGATTTGTTTTGTCTTTCTAGGGTAAACCGACAGAAGAAGACCATGAAGCTGTCCAGGGCCCTGTCTGACCTGGTGAAATACACAAAGTCTGTTGGCATCCATGATGTTGAAACTGAAAGTAAGTTGAACCAAAGGCTTGCTGAAAATAATTGCTACACAAAGGAATGGAAAGGTTTATGTTCTTACATATCCTATTTTCTAAAAAAGACTTCTTAATGAAATTCAGGTCATCATCATATTCATCATATTGATTTTCCCAACCACAGCTGCTCCAACAAGCACAGTATCTGCTGTAATTTAAGTCAAACGTAGTTCCCTCTGAGTGGCATGTACTGAAATGATGCTTGATAGTTAAAAGGGACTAGTGCTGTGTACTTTTGAAAGCTTTATCTAGATAATAAATAAATGAATAAGGAGATTACCTCTAATCTCCTCCTCTCCCCTCCGTAGTCTCTTCCAGCTGGCAGGTTTCATCTTTCAGTGAAACCAAAGCCCACCAGATCCTGCAGCAGAAGCCAGCCCAGTACCTACGTTTCAACCAGCACCAGCTGTCCCGCATATACCCCTCCTCCTATCGAGTGGACTCCAGCAACTACAACCCCCAGCCCTTCTGGAATGCTGGCTGCCAACTTGGTGAGCAGAAAGGAAACTTATTTTTGTTCTGTTTCGGGAGGGACGTTTTAATAGGAGTGCTGGAGTCACTCCTTAGGACACTCTGAGTTCTCTGCTTAGCCAGGTTTGCTGACCACTGAGTCCTCCTTGTTACTGTCCCTGGATTGGTTACCTTGAACATGTGTCTTACCTGCAAGGAGTTGTCTGGTAAATGGAAATAAATGAACTTCTCAAATGAAAAAGGGCTTCAGAGCTCAGCTCTTTTGGAGAGCTTCTCTGCCTGAAGCCGTAATATAAGAGAATTATTTTCCATAAGATACCTGATTTTTTGCATCTAAGTCAAATTTGAATCTGATTTCTTTTTTTAAATAGTTGCACTAAACTACCAGTCAGAGGGGAGAATGCTGCAACTGAACCGGGCCAAATTTAGTGCCAATGGGAACTGTGGCTATGTCCTCAAACCAAACTGCATGTGTCAAGGTAAGGAAAACCAGCAAAATCAGTGGATCACTGATTGCATGACAGGATTGAGTGTGGGGCCTCCTTACAGTTTGTTTAAAGATGCATTTTTGATGCTAGAAGCAAAGGAGCCAGAAGGTATCTGTAATTAAAGTCATGTTGCGCTTCTCTCACATTATGGGGCTCTTCGTTCTTACAGGTGTCTTTAATCCAAATTCTGAAGACCCACTGCCTGGTCAATTGAAGAAACAGCTGGTTCTAAGAATTATCAGTGGCCAACAACTTCCCAAACCACGTGATTCCATGCTGGGAGACAGAGGAGAGGTATGGAACAGCTGGTGATTGTTATTCTGTGATGCAGAAGGTTCATTTCCATACTGGCTAGGCTAAGGAGGAGGATTTCACATCTGTCAGGAGAGACAGAACATGAGTAAATTAGGTCATGAACATCCTGCATCCTCAGGTGGTTTTCTTCGCTTTTAAGCATCAAAGCAGTGGTTTGGTGGTTTTCCTCCGTTTGCCAACACAGTACTTCCAGGAGAAGCAAAAAATGAGAGAGAGATCTTATCAATTTAATAATCCACTCCATATGGCTCAGGACCAGTAATTACTCAGACATTCATGTACAGTGCCCATATTGTAAAAGCCATTTGCTTGGATTTCTTCTTTGTCGCTCTTTCTTTTCAGTATTTGTTGCTCTTTGTTTTTCAGATCATAGATCCATTTGTTGAAGTAGAAGTTATAGGCTTACCTGTTGATTGCTTCAAAGAACAAACTAGAGTAGTTGATGATAATGGTAAGATTATCTGGGGTTTACATTTTTTATGGCTGAAACATCCTCTTGCAGGCAAGTTTTTTTCATAAGAATAGGAGTAGATAAGATTTGGTGCCTATTATGACAAAGCACTGAAAATTGGATTTAAGCATTTTTAATGTTACTAAGACTTGAATCTTGAATCGTTTGACTGAGGTGGCATAAATATGCTGAAGGTCTTGGTGTAAAACAAGACATTTGTCTTCTCACTGAGTGTGAGAGAAGGGTATTTGGTATTTGCTGTGGGGCCAAATTTAGGTAAGACCCAGCTCTGTTCCTTGCAAATCCTTGTGCTGCTGTGTCTCCTGTGAGAGTACTGGATTTTCCAAGAACAATGATCAATCTATTGGGAAAACTAGAATGACATTGTGGTTCAGGCATTCCTTATGTAGGCAGACTTCTTGTTTCTTGTGAATGAGATCCCTAAAGGCTGATTCCCTCCTTGCAAGGTTTTAACCCCATGTGGGAGGAGACGTTGGTGTTCACAGTCCACATGCCAGAGATTGCCCTGATCCGCTTCCTCGTGTGGGATCACGACCCCATTGGGAGGGATTTCATTGGGCAGAGGACAATAGCCTTCAGCAGCATGATGCCAGGTAAGAGAAAGGTGACATCCCAAAGTAGTGGGCTGGGATTTCTCCTGTGATAAATGAAAATTAAGATATCTGCTGCAGAAATTTCTAGTTAGAACAAGAGACTGGAGTTTGGGCCCTGAGTTCTCTGCCTTAGTCCACTGCTGACTTAATTGATTTAGTCTTCATCACCATATAACTCTAGACTTTTGGGACTAGGTTTGGAAAAAATGGATAAGATTGTTAAGCAGGATGGGTAAACACTGTGGGCTTGGCAGGCTACTGTACAGAATCTACTCCTTTGCTGCTGTTTCCTCCATTTCTTCACACCAGTTTTTGAAAAAACACAGGCGTTTTGCTTAGCCTCATAACTGTGAGTAGTAGTTTAACACAGAACAGAAAGTTACCTATTCTAATGATGGGATCCATGTTATTAAATGCCATTTTCTGACAGTTTCCTATTTCTGTCTTCAGTTCACTCTTCTTTCACATTAAAGCTTCTTCTGTGTATATTTTTCTTTCCTTTCAAAGTAAAGGAAAAAGTTTGTGTTTAAGACTGAAAATAAGCATCCAGTCTTAATAAACTGACCTTGGATGAAAGGTTTGCAGTCTTAATAATGGCCTGCAAGTCCAGAGGAGAGAATGTGGCCAAGTTTAACTCATGGATTGTCAGCAGCAGTAACGGACCCTGGATGAAACAGGACATGGCTGTTTTATGAAATCATGACAAAAATGGGGGTGAAGTTTATAAGTGGTGTGGCTCAGGTACCTGAGCGTGGCAAGGTGATGCTCGAGCCTGGATACTCACTGTGAGGAGGAGCTGGGAAATACCTGCTTGATCTCTTCTCCTCACAAAATGAGTCTCCAGCTGCTCCTCCTGTGACCTGTCCCAACCCCGTGCCAGCTCTGCTCCCTCTGTTGCAGGTTACAGACACGTGTACCTGGAAGGCATAGAAGAGGCTTCCATCTTTGTGCATGTGGCTATTAATGACATCAGTGGTAAGGTGAGTGTCTCTGTGGTGTGCAACACACCCCCAGGAGCTGCCAGGATCTTGTATCACCCCAGGGAAGCCCAGTGGGTGAAGGTCCAGGCTGACATTTTTCTTCACTTAGAGCAAAATTTATCTCTGGGCTTGTCGTGGTAGCCCGAGATCTTTCCGAATATCCATGGAAATAAAAGCAAATCATAGGGAAAGTTATAAAAGAGATTCTTGCAGTGCCTTTTTGAGGAAGCCATAGGGGAAGGTGATTTCATTGCAGCACGGATTTGTACAAATAATGGGATTGTGTCCAGTCCTGTGAGTGCACCTTGCTTAACCAAAGGTTACACACCTGAACCCTGAGCACTTGCTGCCTGCAAAGCTGATGCTGTAAAGGCTCTGCCTGATCTTTTGGCATTTTAAATTTAATTAAATTCTTCAAGCTTATTTGCTTTGGATTTTTTGCCACAATAACACTCTAAAATGCAGAGGCAAGGTGATGCTGGTATTAGTTATTGGACATATTTACACTCCTTGTCTGTTATTAAGAGCGCGTTTGCTTCACATGAAGGAAATAAACAACTCTCGAGGTGCCACATCTCAACTTCCACGAAAGTAAAGCCCTAATTTCAAACATTTCCTAGGCCAGCTAAAAACGAGACAGCTCCTGTCCTCTCAGCGCACTGTTGTGTGCGGTTAATGTCAGTGAAACCCAGGTGCAAAGCCCTTGCAGAGCCTGGAGGATCTCAGTTTGTCCCGCCCTGAGGACTGAGCCTCCCGCAGTAGCTCGGTGCAATATCGGCATCGCGACAGCAGGAGGAGGCATCCAGCGGGCTGGGAATTCCCAGTTCCCCCTCGGAAGGGCGATTCGAGCAATTCCTGAACAGGAAAACAGCTTTTTTTAACTGCTGGACTTTCATCACCGCTTAGTTACTTAACTCCACCCGCTTCCGAGTCACAGCCCTTGCCAGCAGTGTTTGATGGAAGGGACAGTGTTCACCCTCTGTGAATGTTTGAAGTATTTTCAATTCAAACCTCCTTTGGCGATATTCTCTCTCCTTTTAGCCTTAATTTCCTAGCGATAGTTTGCAGAAGGGCAACCTGTCCGTTTAAACTTTGGCAGTGTTTTGAGGACAGAGATTTTCTTGGTGTTCCCTGATTGCTTCTCATTGTCACTGCAGTCTCTCTGGGTTTGCTGGTGTTAAGAAGTGTTTCTGACAAAATATAAGGATTTGGAAGGAAAGCCTGTGTGTGTTGTGGTTTGGTTTTGTTTCGTTTTCTTAATTTATAATTTCTAATAAAAGCTGCTGAAAACGTGGAACAAATCTCACATGTCCCTTTCTGGTTTGGTCTCCCTGAATTACTTTCTACTTTGATTTTCTGTTAACAGAGCTCTGTCCAAACTAGAATTTTTTCTGTTTTCCCTCTCTTAATTATGGGCAGAAAAATCACCCCAGTTACCAGCTTTTTACCCATTCTTTATTAATCCAGAGGTTCTAATGCAAACATTAACATTTTGGGACTTTTTTGTAAATGGAGATATTCCACCTGCTCAGTAGCTTGGTGTTACTAAAACAGTCTTAGATTTTTATTTTTTTTTTTTTTGCCTTAACTTGTGTGTGAAATCTCTTTCAGACTGCTCTGTTTCCTGGAAGGGCTTTTCTTTGTTTCTGTCTCTTCTGTGGTCTGCTCATGTATTGCAGAATTTCTTGTGGTTTTTCTAGGTGTGCCTATCTCTGAGATCCTCCCTCACTGTTATTTTGCCTTTACTCTGTCTGTTTGTGATTTCAGTGGGCTTCTCTATGTCAAAAAAGTCTCCTTTTAGAAGCAGAGCGTTTTTAGACGCCTTGAAGGTACCCCTCCTGTCTCAGGGAGGTGCAGTGACACCACCACACACCTGCATGCCTTCAGCTGGTAGCTTCATTAGCATCCATGTTCCTTTGTTAGCATTTTCGAGCTCTTCAACTCATGGAACATGAATTGTGACATTTGACTTGGTCACTCCTGTTGGGTCATTGACAGCCAGAGAGCCCTCCCCGTGTGAAGCAGATCCAGGATAATAAAAGTCCTGCCATTCTCCCCCTTCTCTGAGTCTCTCCCTCTCCTGCCTTTTCTCTTGAGGGCTATAATTCAAACTCCTTCTTTCACACGGAAAAGAACATTGACAGTGAATCATTTGCTAAATTGTGGGAAAGCCTCTTGTGCTGTTTTTCAAGTCTGCTTCAGAGAATGAAACAGCCCTGTAAAAGCTGGGCTGGAAGCTGAAAGCACAATGTCCTGGATCTCCCTCAAAACTGCTCTCTTTTATTTTTTTCCTTCTTTTAAAACCCCCCCCCCCGCCCCCCCCCCAAGTTAACCAAATCTGCCTTTGGGTTCTTGAATCACTCCATTGATTCAAGCAACAGTGTCCAGCTTAACAAAGCTGCACCAAACAAGTCAGAATGACACCTGGGGCCCCTGCACTGCGTGTCATCCATTCCATCAGTGCTTCCCTTTTCTTTTTGGTGGATATTATTTGTGTGTGTTGTCTGTATGACAGTTTTTTCTGGGTTTTGCGAATATTTATATTGTCTGATTTTTATAGCAATGAAGTCATGTACTTGCCAACTTGTCTCCCAGTACTCCAAGCAGACTGTTCCATAGTCTGGCTCTAACAGAAGATTTACCATTATTTAATATTTGCCTTGCATGGGGAAAATCAATTCCTACCATCTTTATCTTATCCTAAAGGTAATTTTTGATAATGCCCTACTCACGCTGGAAATTGGAAGTGTGGTGACTAAACTTCAGTCAACCATAATTGACTAAATATTATATTAAAAAAATAACATTGTGAATACTTTTATTGGTCCTTGTGTCAGCCAAATAAACCTTGATGCCACATGGCAGCTTGGGCAGGACACTCGGGGTAAAAGCAGCTCTTAGCCCAGGCTCAGTGCACAGAGCAGCCAATATCTGTCCATTAGGTCAGAATTGGAAATGCACGAGCACGCACTCAAATGTTTATTTGGGGGTGAAAGACCGTTGTGATTGAAATGAGACTCTTCTGTGCCATTGTTTGGCACTGCAGAAATGTGACCTCACATGACATCACGGGGCAGAACTGGAGCTGACAGCGAGTGCCAGTGAGCGTGGCTGCTGGTCAGGTTCTGTCACGGGCTCCTTAAATGCACTTCAGTCATGGCACACCCTGGCTTTATTCATTCTTGCTGCTACAGCTGCTCGAGAGTCTGCTCTAACTGGGAAATAAAGAGGACAGAGGGGAGAAGTGGATTCAAAGAGAAATACCTTTCTGTGTGTACGAGGCTCTGTGTACAGAGCAAACCAACGCTGTCTCAGGCATCGGCCTGCTGCTTGAAAAGTTGGCAAGTACACCTGGAATGTTTGCAGGAATGCTGGAACTCTGTTTCATTGAAATGTAAATCAGTTGTATGGTGGTGGGAGATTTATGATGGTGAATTTAATGTGTTTAATGCTTAAATAACTACTGAAGACTATGGAGAACTGTATCATGACACTGACTAACTTCCCTTGTTTATAGTGTGTTTCCTCAGTGCTGAAAACATACACGAGTGTCTTGGGATAAGTGTTGTATGGTAGGAAAAATTACCAAAATGTAAGCACACAGAAACTGAAATACTCCATGATCTTTTGTGTGTGTGTAGTTAACTGCTCTTCATGACAGTGCTCAATTCAATTGAAGTGTAGATCTCCTTTATACTGAAAAAATATTCTATTTTACGGCCAGTGTTTATTTCCCAGCAGTTCCTAGAGAATGCATTTACAGCAGGGACTTTAAATACATCTGCTTTGGGTGAAAGTGAGAAACTCTTCAGCTTTCAGAATGAAATTCTTGTAGACAGAAGTATTTCCTCTTTTTTTGTCTTTTCAATAGCTCTAATGTTTATGTAGATGTTGTAAGTAGCTACATGCTAGAAAGAAAATGATGACAAATATAGAGATAAGTGTGGCTGGAAAATGTTATCTAAAAACATAGCTGAGAAAAAAAAAAAGAGATGTGTTATTTTGCAAAGCTGCTGTTAGTGATTTTTTTCATTTTTAATGCCTGTCCTATTTCTGGGTTAGTTCTCATGTTGATGGTAGGAAAATATAGCAGGAGACTCAGTATGTGAATGATCTCTTGTTCATGAATTCCTGTGCCCAGAGGAAGAGCCTTGCGTTTCTTGTTAGGGACTTTTTATATTTTTATTCCTTTTTTTTTTATTTCTTTTGCAGGCCAAACAAGCTCTAGGTCTAAAAGGGCTGTTTCTCAGAAATCCAAAGCAGGCCTCTCTGGACAGTCATGCTGCTGGGCAGCTCCATCGCAAACATTCCTTTAGCAGCCACATCCTGAGACGGACAGCCAGTGCACCCACCAAGAGCCAGAAGAAGAACAAGAAGGGCTTTCCTGAGATTGCTTTTGACACAAAGGACAGCAGCTCTGCAGGGGCTGGAGAAGAGCAGGAAGTGGAAGCTGCCTCCCAGCCTCGCTTTGTGCAAGAGCCAGAAAGTGCTTCCCCGGCCCCAGCTCCCCGAGACGGCGCCGGTGGGGAGGCACCTGGCAAGGGCTTGAAAGGTAAGGCCCAGGGCTCTCCCAAAGGGCCACGGCAGAGCTGTGCCCACCCCGGGGCTCCTTTCAGCGAGCCCTTGCCCAGGGCACACAGGGTGAGGCTGCAGGAGCCCCAGGGCGAGAAGCAAAGCGTCTTCGCCCGCTGTGCCATCAACAGCTCGGGCAGGATCGGAGTGGCCACCAACTGCATGAAATGCATGATTGGCTCCAAAGAGAGCCCTGACCCGGAGGGCCCGTGGAGTGACCACCCTGGCAGGCCCATTGCTAGAGACCCCCTGCACGCTGAGCAGGGCAGCAGTGCAGAGGAGAGGGTAGAGCTCAGGACCTGGGTTGTCAGAGGGCAGCCCAGGCCACACTCAGATTTGCAGCCTTGCGGCAGCCCTGGAACTGCAGATGATCTGACAAGGAGCACTCAGTCTTTCGTGACCCCAGGGAAGAAAAGTGTTGACTCTAAGTGTCACGGATTGAAGGCTCAGTCCCGGCAGCGGTGGCAGTGCCAATCAGGTGGCAAGTATGGAAGCACTGTCAACTTGGTTGCAGCCAGCAATGGCTCTATATCCTCCAACTCCAGCAGTCTAGAAAGCCTTGGAAGCCCAGAATTCCCCAAGCACTGGTCTGAACCTTCTCGAAGGCAAGTGGGCACCCTACAGAGGGAAATGAATGCCTTGTTCGTTCAAAAATTGGAGGAAATTCGAAGTAAATCCCCTATATTCTTTACTGGTAAGACCAGATTTTCTTCACCCTTCTCCACTGTAGATCACATCATTGTCTCAGCTTCTGCGTAGCGTCCTTACTTAGAAGCTCCTCTATGTTGTTTGGCTGTCAAGAGCTCTTTTTCTTTTTTTAATTTTGGCAATGACAGAAAAAAAAAAGCTGCATAAATATTTTTATTTTCTTTTTTGTAGACGTGTCTGGTTTAGATTAGTCCTTGCCATGCCTAGTTAACCGTCTGCAGTAGTGACACTGTCAGTAGTCCATGAATGTTTGGGTTGTTTGTTCAGGCTTTTTTGTTTCCTCGGTTTTTTTAGTGAATGTGGTATGATACTAAGTAAATTTTAAGATCCAAACCAGAGCATTAAGTGAGATTGAATATGGAAAACCCACATCAACAAGCAATATTTCCATTATCAGCCTTTGTGTTTCACTGAGGGATAACCACATCAGGAATGATGTCTGATGTGCTCTCTGATAGCACATAAACCAGTTCCCTCCTCAAAGATCTTGCAAAATCACTGCTGTCACTCCAGGAATTACTGAATGGAATTCTCTGCTCTGGGGTGTTCAGGGGATCATATTTTATAAACACAGCAGTCCATTCTGGTCCTGAATGTGTATGCAAACATTTATACTGTGCTGTAACGTTGCACCCGTGCTCTGGCTGTGGCCTGAGGGCAGAGCTGCACAGCACAGAGCAGCAGTGTGTGATCTGATGCTCCCTGACATCAGCCAGGCTGGGGCACTCCTGGCATTCCCCATTGCAGAGCAAAATGTGCCCACTTAGAGGAAAGCTGCTAAAGCTGCAGCATTTTGTGGTTGTTCCAAGCCAGAACCAGGCGTGTGGTGGCTGGGACCGTGTGACTGCACCTTTCCCCTGGGCTGGGGCTTTGTGAAGATGGGAAACAGAAGCAGAGCCAATCAAAGGATATCTTTTAATAAGAAAAATGGCATTTTTTTTCCTCCTGATTTGGCAGGCATGGGAGAGAAGGAAGGAGGTTTTGACAAGAATTTTCTGTTTCACAGAATGCTAAGGAGAAAGGATGAAATACAGCTTTTGGCTGTGACTGCAGGAGCTCCTCTTCAAATCCCTTGCCCTCCTCCGTAATTGTCAAAGGAATTTGGACACTGGTGGTTGCATTTTCAGGAACAGTGAAGTGACTTTGGTGCTTTTCTTAAGATCTTATTTAGTAATAGATTCTGACTGCCCATCTATAGTGAGCTTCTTTTAAAGCCTCATGCAGAAATTTGAGATATTTTATTTGTTTGGCCAGTTTCATCTGGTTGGGTGTCTGCAATTTACCTTCTATTTTTCTATAACTTTTTTGTTTTTTTAACATATTTTTCCAATCTCTGCTTTGGGCTTTTAGGAAAATACCAGGACAATGGGAGGGGAGAAGTTTGCTGGTTCCCGTGACTTGCAGTTAATCCAAAGCAGCAGAACTCTTTCTATGCCTAAATTATTGGCATTGGGCTTTTCACAAACTCTGAGTACTGTGACATATGAAACCATTTCCCATTATCAGTGCCAGCTCCCCCGCCAGCCCCCCAAGTCACTAAACAAATATTGTGATATGCTTGAAATTTGATTAAATCCATCTGACTTCCCAAGCATGGAATCAGCAAACCCTTAAAATGGTGAAATGGTGCCTTGGACTGGCTGCTGCTGGTCCAGTGACAGCCCCTCTGTTTGCACAAACAGCTCCCTTTCCCATCCTCCTGCAAGGCCGTGCCTCGGGCCAGGAAACCAGGGAAACCAGCTCCATGGCTGCGTTTGGGAATTGGCATTCTGAGGGGGAACAGTGCCCCCGGGATGAGACAGGAAACTATAGCCTCTAGCTGGCCCTTTATGGCACCAGCCTTACATTTCCCAGTGATTTTCCTTCCAAGTGTGCCCCAACTTGTGCTGGTGGATGGGGAGAAGGAGGGTTCATTGGTCTGATCAGCTCTGGGCTCTTCCTGACACTCCTCCAGATACTGAGAGGCTGGGAATGTTGGGTTTGGCTTACAGGCACACGTGCCTGCTTCCCTTCCAACACTCCCAGCTCATGCAGGACAGGCCAGGGAACGGCTGCTCCCATCCCTGAGCTCCTTCCCTGGGCTGCAATTCCTGGTGCCAAAGGAAGGGCCTGGTATTCCCTGGGCAGGTTCTGGGAGTGCAGGTGATGTTTTCCTTTAGGAGAGGGCTTTGGAGAAGAGGAGGGCAGCTTCCTCTGAGCAACCTGCCCGTGTCAGGGCAGTTGGAACTTGATGATTTTTAGGGTCCTTTCCATCACAAACCACTCTGTGATTCCATTCCCTCGTCCAGTGGACTGTGCTTCTTCAACACTAACAAATACTGCTTTTCATTCTTCCATGATAAAAAAAAGGAACTTAATATCTGTCCATGTGTGGATTCCATTGAGTGCTCTGGTTGGTCAGAAATTCTTAGGATCCTACAACCATGTGTGAATATTCCTGTATGTCTCCTTTCCCTCCCTCAGCACTAATTTATCCTGTTATCTGCACCTGCCTTCCCTACATTAACTGGATTTTTCCTCTGTTCTGTCCTATTATTCCACATGCACACTCTCTCTCTCTAGTTAAGAACTGAAAGGACAAGCAAGTCAAAGGTAACTGTCTGCTGAGTGTCCCTGATTCGAGCACCCTGTTGCCTGTAGTCCTGGTTTTTGCTTGTTTGCTGCCCTGTAATTACCTGCCCCTGTATGCTTAAGGTCATGGTGGTGCTTTGGTAGTTCTGGAATGCATGTCTGCACTGTGCTTTGGAGATATGGGAAATAATCTTTTTGGCATGATTGCTTTGGCTCCCAGGGTGCAGGTGATAAACATTGCAGTGGATGGAACATTTTCTCCACATAATTGGTGGCTGCAGTGAATCTCCAGGGTTGCACTCTTCAGCCTGCTGTTCATGACCCATCTCTCTGCAGAGATTTTTTTGAAATAGAAATTACCAAGTTTTTTTAAGAAGAACAAAGTTTAAAGCTTTTGTTTTGTTTTTAAAAGTCCCATTGCCAGCATTCCACTGTCTGCACCCAGATCATTTGTAATCTGCTCCCCAAGTCCTGTGCTGCTTCTCTTCTGAGTGGTTGGTCACTGGGATCACATCTGCTGGTCAAACTGGTGTTTTGATTATTGTACATGCTCTGGTTGTACTCTGATACCTTGGCCTGTTTGAGTGCTGGAAGGAAGGAAGGAAAACTGCAAATCAAGTGGTGCTGGATGGTGGAGGAAGCAAAGTTGGTTTACAAAAGGGGACACAAAGGGCACGAATTGCTGGGCACTGTTGTTGTTTGATAAGAAAACCAGGACAGTCACATGGTGCTGCTGTGCATGGACTGAGATTTCTTGAAGCAACAGGGCTTTGTGCAGCTAAAACCGAATGTGCAAAATGTTCTGCTGCCTTTGGCCGGGCATTTGAAATCACGAGTTATTTTTAAAATCATGATTAACGTAGGCAACTAGTACCTTGAGAACGAAATGGTAACACATATGGAATGAATCTTAGTCTAAGCTGTAATTTGTAAGAGATAACTAACCCTGTATCTCTGTCTTTCTTGTTTCTTTCTTTCTCTTTTCATGCCTCCCAAGCAGACGTCTGCCACTTCTCAATCCAGAGGTCAGTCACTTCTTTATGCAGCCTAGAAACGATCACAGAAGAGCCTGTCCTTGCCAATGAGAACCATCACTGCAGCCTTGTCTTCCCTCTGCCTGTTACCCCTTACAGTGATTCTGAGGAAGGGTCTGGGTCTGACCACTCCACCGAAGCTCGATCAGAGGGAAGCAGCACACCCAACCAGCCTCAAGAGTCCCTACCCTCCAGGGAACCAAGAACAAATCTGGCTGCAGAAGACCAAGGGCAGGATGTCCCAAGAGCAGCTGACACAAGTTTAGTAGCCCCAGAAGATGAGAGGACAAGCGTGGCAGGATGTCTCAGGGAAGGAAATGGCTGGACACAGACATGCAGTGAAGCTGAAGATCAGGGTGGATCAGCAGCACACCCCCAAAAAGCCAGGCTGGTGGAGGCAGCAGATCACGGTGCTGGCCGACCTGTAGGAAACTTCCAGACGCAAAACAACCAACCAGGTCAGGTATTAACAGACATGGAAAGCACCTCTGAATCCAAAGGGCAAAATCCGGGTGCAGCAGCTGTTCCACCCCAGCAAAACAGTGTCATTAACAGCACTCAGGCAGGTTCTCCCCAGAAAGCCCGGGCTGCACAGGCTCTCCCTGTCTCTGTTTCCCAGACGAGCTCTTACGTGTTGGCGAGAAGGGCAAAGAGCGAAGGACTGAAGACGTCAGACTCCTCAGCCTTAATAAAAATCCCAAGCAGCCTGTCTCCAGCAGCAGAAGTGTACTTTGATGCCACTGTCAATGACCGGATCTGGAGCAAGCTAGACTGCAGCAGCCACCGTGACAGCATGTCCTCCTCGTCCAGCATGTCCTCCAACGACACCGTCATCGACCTCTCCCTCCCCAACCTGGCTCGCAAAAGCCTCCCGGACCTGGGCATCCGCCAGGACAGCCTGGAGCCCCTGGCCATCAGGAAGGGGATGCGCCCACGCTCCGCCACCACCTGCAGCAATGAGATGCCAATGGTCAGCAAGAGCAAGTCCAACCCCAACCTGAGGTGTGGCCAGCTGCCAGCAGATGAGCTGTGCCCCCGGCCCCTGGCCAGGAGCCCTCAGGACGCGTTCTCATCCATTCCTAGAAGGCACACCTGGAGCAGGCTCTACATGGAGAGTCTCAGGCAGTCCTCCAACAAATCCAAAGCGCACGACACGGTTGGGAATAACCAGACAAAGTCCAAAAGCCTCGGGGACCTTACCTCTGACGACATTGTGTGCACTTTTGAAAGCAAATACCGCAGCATCAGCAGGAGCTTCGTCACCCGCTCCATGCGGGAGCAGCGCCGCTCCTCGGGCCTGAGGCCCGCGGCCAAATCCCGGGATGAACTGACTGAGCAGCTGAAGAAGCTGACAGCCTTTCAGCAGGAAAACGACATCACCTCCCCCATCAGCCTTGACCCCAGCGAGTCGGAGGAGGAGGGGGAGAGCGTGGGGCTGCTGCGCCGGTCGTCGTCGCGCAGCCAGAGCCGCGTGCGCTACATCGCCAACAGGGCCCGGCAGGCCCAGGAGAGGCAGCGCCTGCAGGGCCGGGCACAGCTCGGGGGGAGCCCCATCGAGGAGAGGGGCAACCCCGAGGGGGCCTGCAGCGTGGGCAGGGCCGGCTGCACCGACCCCGCCGCCCACGCCGCCCTGCCCTCCTCGCCCAAAGGCCAGACCGACTGCGGGGCGGACACCGAGGTGTTCTTCATGCTCAAACTGTGACCCTGGCGGCACTGGGCGCTGTTTACACTCCTGTCACAGCAAAACGCAGCGACCTGAGAGGCACAAAACATCCTCCCACCACTCGGTGCTTCCTGGCCTTCCCTTGAGCCCAAGGGTGCTTCATATCAGGACTCCAAAGGAATAGATGAGGATTCGTTTCTAATTGCGCTTTGCCCAGCCTCCGATTTGGCCTCCTTTGTGTGTGACCACTTCTTGCATTTGCAGTTTGCTCTTGGTCTTTACTAATTTCAATAATTCTTCTGACAATAGGTAACCTTGATGTTTAATAGCTAAATGTGATGCTAATGACAGCTAAGGTAAATTTTGCTCTTACAAATTGTGGATCCGTGTAAGGAGGCTGGACTTAAAAATCACGTTTTATTTTCTGGAAGAGTTTGAGGCCTCTGAGGGTGTGAATTAATAATGCAGTAGATACAGTCCATCTTCCATCGTGGACCTGCTTATTTCAGTGAAAACCCATATTTTCTCTTTGAAGAAGAGCTCTCTTGTTCCAAAGCAATGCTTTTATAAACCCAGCCTGTTTATATATCTATATATATATATAAAATCTATATATACACCTGTGTGTATGCAAAGATATGTCTGCACATGTATGTACACATGCACACCCTGAAACTGAACTGTGACTGTTCCTTGTCTCAAGGCATTGTCTGAGGGAATTGAGACAGGAGAGAGAAGGGAATGGCTAAAAATAGACAGGAAATATCTTCTGACTTTACTTCAGAAATGGCTAAGAAGCATGTTAGTCTTTTCTTGAAACAGCACTGTCCCTTCTTATGGTATTTTAACAATGCTGCTGTACATAGCACTTTTTGGATGAATTTTACTATTTCTGTATTGCACTGCCATGCAAAATTTTCAATGATATGTTTAAAAAAGAGAGATATTTAATTTTTTTAGATGGACATATTTAGAATTAAATAACAACCTAAACAGAGTAATAATTTTTTCCTCCCCCCTTTTTTTTTACTTTTTATTTTTAGGGATGTTGTCGTGTGTCCCCCCCATCCCCCAATTATGATGTCATTTATTATAGATGTACATTTTATCAGTGATGGAGAGGAATGTTTACTGAGATGCATTTTAAAGAGAAACAGAGGTTTAATTTTATTTCAGGCTGCATAGAGTCCCTATTACTGAGAGGATATTTTGCCTTTGTAATGATTCTTTTGTGTATATTGCAAAATTTAAGAATTTGTTTGTAAAACCACCTTACACTACTAAAATAAACATATTTAACCTTCCAGCTGGTGACTCTGTAGCTGTAACACAACCCTGCGATACACAAATACGGTTCGTTCTATCTGCTTTGTTTTTCAACTTCCTTTGTGGAGAACATTTAATTTAACATTTAATTTTACTCTTTTTCAGAGTGGTAGCCAGCGCAGACCCAGCTCAGATTTTCTCAGGTCCTCCAGAACATGTGCAAGGATTGGCAGAGACTGACATTCTATGGTGTGAGACACAGCACAGGGACTGGGGCAGAGCCCTGGCTGGGAGGATGAAAATTCCGGGGGAACTGGTGTAATTAGTAGCCAAACAGACAGAAGGAGCTGATCCATTCTGGAGCAGCTGTACAAGTAACACAGATGGCCCTGTTTCATCACTGAGGGGGTTTAAAGTCTGGCTGAAAATGCTGCAGCACAATTTTGCTCTTCACCTGTCACTTGACTGAAAAAATCGCTTCTATTCCTGTCCCGGCAAAGTGCACAGTGAAAGTGCATTTTGCTTCCTTCACACTCCTCCTGGAAGGGTTGTCACTTGTGGAGCTGGAAGGGGGTTCTCGGTTCTAATTTTAGTATCACTAAATTTCAACTCTGAGATACCAAAATAGTAACCAAATTTAAACTCTGAGATATGCAAGGCTGACAGTGTTATCACCAGAACACGGCGATGGGGCTGGAGGGGTTAAATTTTCTGATTAATTCTTTTAAATGCTCTTCAGCGTGTTTTGTCTGAAAATATTCCCTCGGTTTCCCGGCCTGGCTCAGATCTTCAGGGCCTGTCTGCAGGTTTCAGATCCTGCAGCTCCCAGGAGAGCTTTGTGCAGCAGAGGTTTGGGATGTGCACTGAGGTGACCCGACAGCATCACCGCAGCCTCCGAGGGAAAGGAGGTGAAGCTGCAGCAGAACGTGTGATCTGCCAAGAGGAGCCTCCCATTGTGTCCCAGCACAAAGCAAATTTCATTAACATTCTCTGGACGAAAATTCGTTCTTGTAATACTTTCATTTCGGGCTGAAAAGCTGCAGGGAGTTGCTGCTTTTGTAACTTTAATGCTTTTTAAACTTTAATGTCAAGTACATGCGACTTGACAGCTTTGGAAAGTTAACGTTTAAAAGGCCTATTTGTGTCTTCTCAAAGACTAAGTCTCGCAATCAGATTATTTTCATCTTTAATTGATTAAGCAATACTTGTTAAATTAATGCACCTCACAGGAGGCAGCATCGTGTAGCACTTCAAAACATTTATCTTTGTTCAGATTTTTAACCAGCAGTGTCCGGATTTAACTCGTTAGGGTACACGTGAATTTTGCCCTCTTGCTTCCAAATTAGTAGCAACCACCTTTAGAGCTTGTTTTGTGACCCTACATAAGACCATTCATCATGTATTTATTAATTCCCCTGAGCGGAATTTACTCCAGCATTTAAGAATTATTTGGAATTTAAATCAGCAGAGGGTCACCATTTTGCTCTTCATTCATTTGCTCTTCCTGTGCATCCCCAGACTCCTGGAAGTGGATTTCAGTTTATGGAGCTGTAATATCCGAAATCCAGAGTCTCCAGATCCCGAGCAGTGTGTCGGGCACAGCTGGACGTGGCATTTATGGGCTGCATTCCTCCAGCCTGGCCTTCGAGAACTGATAATGAACATTCGACTGCATCTTTTCAAGCTGATTTTGTCTGTGTGATCAACAGGCAGGAAAATGGGCACAGCTGCTGGGGACAGTTCCAGAGGGAGGAATTTTACTGGAACTCCCCGGGCCAGGAATAGAATTTTGTGAGCCTTGATGCAGCACCCAGCTGCTGGACTGAGCTGCTTCCAGAGCCTGTCCTTTGGTGCGGTCTCCTCCTTCCCCAAAGCCCCAGGTGCCCCCGGTCCGAGCTGGCACGGTCAGAGGCCACTCCTCCTCCTCCTCCTCCTCCTCTGTCGGGTATTTAACCCAGCACTGGATGCCTGAGCCTGTGGGATTCCCACTCCTCCTGTGCCGGGCATCCCGAGCTGCTCCCGCACAGACCCACGGACGGGCCGGAGTTGCTGTAAGTGAGAAACTGCCTTCAGTTCGTGCTCTGGTTCTGGCAAGGGGCAGAGCCTGGTGCCACAGGCTCCTTCCTGGCTCTTTTACCCAGGTTTACACCCTATTTGTGCTCTTAGACAATCAAGCAGTGCGTTTAACAACTTTCTTTTCAAGGTGATGCCAGCAATATATTACCAGCTCTGATTAGTTTGGGGATTTTTTTTTAAAGGAGGCCACTTGAACCAAGGATGATTTTGTTGCATTGTAAGGGAAAAGGAGCAGGAATTTACAGGTTAAACCTACCAGGAAAAGTACAGCTCCTCCCCGGCTCAGCCTGAAGGCTGCTGCTTCTTTTCCTTTCTTTTCCCCGGTGGGTGATGCGGCCGCTCAGGTTTTGTGCTGCTCTGGCAACAGCCAAGAGCAGCAACCACTTTGTCTGAAAAGTAGTTGTAGAACGAAGTCAGTGTTGGCTGATCCGTAGCTCAGGTCTCAGCCCTCTCCTCTGGTCCTTCCACAAGGATCAAAATATTCCCATTTGGAAGCATTTTTAAACAGCAGCAGCAACAAAATCAGCATTGAAATGTAACCCGGAAAGAATCTTCTGTGGAGGTTGTAGTTATTTCTCTCACTGGGTGAAAAATACAGGGAAAATGAGTGAGGGAAAGCACTGAGCTGTAATGCTGGGAGTTTCCATAGGATGTGGGATTGGGGAAATTTCCTAAAAGCTAAATCCAGTGTTTTCTGAGCATCGGTCAGCAGCAAGAAATGCCACGTGCAGTATATTTTTGCCTACACACTTTCATAAATGGTAAGTTTACTTGGCATTTTAAATTGATTTTTTAAAGTTTCTGTTGTCCTGAATCTTGTTTGACACTTGGACAACAAATACAATTTCAAATCTTGCTGCTGCTTCCTCTCCTCCCCTTTCCCTGGGGGCTGGGGAATCTCAGAGAGGGAAACACCAGTGGGTAAATGGGTGAATCCCCTTTTTTAGGTTTATCACATCCTTTTTGCTGCAGTGGGGACTTCACCAGAGCCTTTCTTTAGTATTTGTTCTGGCTGAGCTCAGCAGGGACTGTTTTCAGCTGGAGACTTTGTCTGGAATCGTGGCTCTAGAGAAAAAGATGCAGAAAATCCAGGACAAACTGAGCTCACCCAGTGATGAGGAGCTGTAAAACCAGGCTTAACTGCTTGCCTTTCACCTCCAGCAGGAAGGTTCCTTTAGAACAGCAGGAATTTCTGCTCCAATGGACAAAGGTCTTCGCTTCACGATCTGCGTGGTTACAACCGTGCTGCTCCTGAGGGAATCGAGCCAGGCAGGTGAGGAAATGATCCAGAAGTGTTGGCTGCACCCAGATCTGGTTTTGTTCTTCTTCAGAACGTTCATTCCTTCAGTTTTTACCTGCCAGTGCTTGCAAGATTTTGTCTTAATCTCAGAATTTGGGTTATTAAGAGATTCCCCATGGCTCACCTTGTGACTGTGGCTTGGTGAGTGCTGCTGCCAGGTGGCTTTGATGTCACCAAGTGGCTTTGATGTCACCAAGTGGCTTTGATGTCACCAAGTGGCTTTGCTGCTACAGCTGAAAACCGGATGACAGAGATGGGGGAAGATGAAAAAGCCAAGAAAAAGGGTGGGTTTGGGTGTGGTTATTGCGGTTAAAGCTGCACTTCCTTGAGTTTATGCTCCCTTGAGCTGCAGCAAGATGTGCTGAGGATGGGGGAGACAACTGAGGTGAGGTGGCCAGTCCTGAGCAGTGCCAGGAGCCTTTTCCCCAGGAGTTCAGCAGGAGCAAAGAAGGGCGAGCTCAGAGCAGCAGGAGCAAAGAAAAAGCTGATTTTTGCAGCCACAGTCACTTCCTGCAGCCACCAACCTACGGAGAAGGGAGGGATGAGCCCTTCCCTTTGTCCTGTGCTCCTGCAGCCTCTCAGGAGGATTCCCAGGGGGATTCCCAGGAGGATTCCCAGGGGGATTCCCAGGGGGATTCCCAGGGGGATTCCCAGGAGGATTCTCAGGACAGGGCCTCGCTGCTGGGAAGTGTCCCTGCCATGCCCTGGCATTGGGGCTGCAACCCCATCGGCCCTGGGCCTTTCAGGAGGGCTCACAAAGGGGCTTTGAGCCGGGAGCTGGAGCCCTCAGAACGCTCTGCTGGCTTCCAAGGAACCCCACAGGCCCTCAGAAAGGGGCCTCCAAAAGCTGCTGCTTGCTCTAAAGGGTTTCTAAAGGGAGACAAGAGAACTCCTTTGTGAAGATTTCCAGCCCCCACGGAGAACTGTGGTGGAGAGGGAAAAAACAGGTTTTGTTTTACAATAATGTGGAGTTCAGCACGAGGCCAGGAGATGCAACACCAAAAAAGGAATAATAAATCCATAATGAATGAATATGCTGTTATATTTAGTGAAAAACTCGCAGCTTTTGCTGGAAAGAGTGAAAACACCCTGCGTTTTTTGGTTTATCTTGAGGGATTTTTGGCTTTTGCACCGTGAATTCTCTGATTCCAAGGAGCCAGTGCTAAGCAGATTCTAGAAAAATCATTCTGGGCAATTAATGAGCAATCTATTGACAAAATTGTGGTTTTAATTCTGCATCTCAGATGGAGAACCTGTCAGCAGCAGGGGTAAGGAAGAGCAAGAAAAAACAGTGTCTGGGAAGTGGGTGCTGAGGAACTTTTGGCTGTTCAGGGGCTTCTCCTTGGGGAAAATGGGGCTTGGCAGGGATGGGGCGAATCGTGGCCGTGTGAGGAAGCAGCAGAGCCGGTGCTGGCCCTGCTCAGGGAGGGAATGATGGATCAGCCGTGCAGGATCCATCCCTGGGAGGGTGAGTGACATGAAGTGACATCAATAAGTGCCATTCGAACCTCCTGCAGCCCCACTCCGGGCCTGCCTCTGCCTCCCTTTGTGCCCTGGGGGAGGAAACAAAGGGAGTTTGGGAGCCGAGGGTGATCGTTCCGATGATTTCAGTGCTCTGTGAAATGAGGGCATGAAATGCCACTCCTGAGGAGCTGTGAATCCTCGACCCACACAAATCTGATTTTGTTGTTGTATTTTTCCAGGAGCTGGGAGGAATGATGATGCTGTGAGTAAGGTATGTTTGAGTTCATCAGTGCATGAAGGCACAGGGCAGATGATCTCACATTTTCAATTCAGAAATAGCGGTCAGAGTGTGCGATGATTTTAATCTGTGAAGAGTTATTATTTCAAGTACACTGTTCATGGCTGGCTGTGTGTCTGTGCTCGTTTGTTTGTTTGTTTTTGTGGGGTTTTTTAACTGAATTTTTTGCCCAGAGCTCGAAATTCAGTCGTGCCCCGGGGAAGAACCTGCCAGTAGCCCTGTCTTCATGGCTGGTAGAGTTGGGGAACTTGTGACCACAGCTTCCAGCTCATCCCTCAAACCCTTCCATTGCACAGAGAGAATTAAACCAAGACCATTTGGCTCCTGGAAGGACGGGAGCTTCTTTTGCAGATCTTGTACTGGATAAATATATTTGTGTATTCACACACACGTGTGCACATCCTCTCTCTCTGTCTAGAAAAACCACCTTGTAATTTTACAATAAGCAGATATGTTCAAGACCAACAAACCTCATCGAATTTGACACTTCACTGGCAAAAGCTTAAACTGCCCTGAAGTGGCTCTGATGGGGAATCCTCTCGAGCTGGGTGGCTCTGTGAAATTGGAAGATGTATCTTTAATTCACAGAAGTGAATCCACGTTTTCCTCTCCTCCTCCTCCTCTCGGGTTTCCAACTGTTCTGTGTCTCCTGGAATTGCTCTCTAATGAGACCTTAATTGGCTGCTAATTCTTTTGTCTGCAGCACGAATTGGTCTCTTGGGAAGGCTGCACGCACCATCTGAAGAATTGCGGCAACGTTTGAAGTGCTTTTTGTTTGCACCAGGCAATAAAGGGAAAGGCTGTGATTGATTAATTAGTTAGGAAACAGCAGCAGCAGTCGCTGCAGCTCGTGGGGCAGGTTTAGGGCTGGGTTTAACACCCCCCACACCCCCCAGGTTACCCCAATGTCAGCCCCAGCCTGGTGGGGCCATGCCTGGGGCTTTGAAATCCAACTGTTCCTTCATTTTCTGGTTTGCAGGGCACAGACTCCCGGGGAGCAGCCGAGGGTCTTCCAACCCTGACTGTCACAACCATCCTGGTAAGGCCGTGACAGTGGCAGGGAGCAGCTGGAACTGCACTTTGCCTTTTGTATCCCACCCGTTTATGTGCAGGTGGTGTTTTGGAGTGGCTCTGACAGCGGGGTCCCCGTTCCTCGCAGTGTTTTGGGGCTGGCTCGGGGTGGAGAGGTGCCAGCCGTCTGCAGCGGGCACTGGGAGGATTTGGGGGCTGTCCTGGGGGCACAGGGCTGTGCCAGGGCTCTGGGGAGGCAGCCGGGTCCCTCTCTGCTGAGCTGCACCTCAGGGGCTCAGTTCCCTGAGTGTCCTTTCTGCCCTGAACTGGGAACAATGTCAAGGTCACAAGGGACAAAACCAGGCAATAAAATCCCCCAAAGGTGCTCTAGAGAAGCAGGACCTTCAGGAGAAGCTGCAGCAGGGAGTTTCCTGCTCCTGGTGGCAGGCCCTGCCCAGCCTGTGCCCCTCACCTGAGGCTCTGAGGGGCCAAATGAAAAGTGTTTGGCTTTTAGGCCGAGAAGAGATTTTCACTCCTTCCTGTGGCACCTGTGACCTGCAGGATGCAGCTGCCCTGCTGGTGGTTCGTGACCAGGGACTCTCTTCCCAGTCTGGAAGTGTTGTCCCTGCATTAACGTGGGCAGGAACAACGGGGAGGGTTTGCCAAGGCCGGGTTTGACTCCCCTGGGCGCCGCTGCCCTGCGGGAGGCTGCAGCTGGGCCCGTGTCCCTGTGTCACAGGAGGATCCCTACGTGATGGTGCGGGGAGCGGAGCTGGAGGGATACTGCATGGAGCTGCTGGGGGCCCTGGCGGGAATGCTGCGCTTCCAGTACCGGGTGAAGGTGGTGGGGGACGGCCAGTACGGAGCCGTGGCGGCCGGCGGCAACTGGACCGGGATGATCGGGGAGATCCTCAGACGGGTAACTCCCAGTGGGTGTTCCTGAGCACCTCTGCAGGGACAGGACAGAGGGAGCAGCTCTCGGGCTTCCTTAGGGTTTGCTCCGGGACTGAGGAACTCGGGGCTCTCCTGCCTGGAGTGTAGAATGGATGAGCAGCAAGACTTGGAGTTGGGTTTGGCCTACAGAGATGGAAATAAGGCACGAGGAGACAGCGGCCACAGCAGGAAACCCCTGTTACAGCCAGGCACTCCCAGGGCAGCACTTGTCTGTGTCAGTGTTTCTCTGCAGCCTGCGAGACTGTGCAGACACCTTGGCAAAGCTTACCCTGAGCTTCACCCCTGGGCGAGACTCATTTCAGTCAGGATGGCAATGCCCAGGCTCTTCAAGAGCTGCTGAATGCACATTTCACCCCATCAGGTGCCTTCCCTGTGGCCGATGTTCTGTTATTTGTGGGGAACACTTCAATTAAAGCTCTTTGTCCCTCTGAGCTCAGTCTGTGCCCAGCTCTCAGCCAGACTCAGACAGGAGCAGCCTTTTGCTCTGGGTGAGCAAACCCAGCCCAGCTCCTGCTGCAGAAGGAAACCAGAAGCCCCAGATACCAACCAGCACCTCACTGTGAATGATTCCATTGGGTGGAATTCCACTCCAATGATTTCCATAGGAAACCTGTCCTGTTCCTTGAGGCTCACATCCCAGGGCTGTTGACATGGAGAAAGTGATGCCATTTCAACACCTGCCCACTCAGCCAGGGAAGCACCTTAATTAGTTAGGAAACTGTTTGAGGGACAGAAATGTTTGAAGGACAGAAATGCTCCCTGGGCTGGGTGGCTGACTGGTTTTTATCTCCTTGGCAGGAAGCTGACATTGCAGTGGCTCCCCTGACCGTCACCTCAGCCAGGGAAGAGGTGGTGTCCTTCACCACGCCCTTCCTGCAGACTGGCATTGGGATCCTGCTCCGGAAGGACACCACCTCGCAGGACCTGTCTTTCTTCCACTTCCTGTCTCCTTTCAGTAAGGAGACCTGGACAGCCCTTTTATTCGCTTACCTGCTCACGTGCTTCTGCCTCTTCCTCGTCGCCAGGTACAAATGCATTTGTTTCACAGATTGTGTTCAAGTCAGTGGCTTTCTCACCTATGAAGAGATTAGAAAGTACCAGGGAGCATTTTGCTTTGAGGAACCCTCTGTACAGGTCTAGTACAAGGGCTAAGGAAGCTTAAGTCCTGTCAGATGCAGCCAGCATTCTGAGCGGGATCTCCCCGTGAGGAACAGCAGATGTCTTGGTGGGGATTATTTGTCTTTTTTCCCTCTGAATGTCTGGTTTCATCCTGTCATTTTCCCACAGACTGAGCCCCTGTGAATGGAATGAGCCAAAAAATGAAGAGAACCACTTTACCTTCCTGAACAGCCTCTGGTTTGGAGCAGGAGCACTCGCCCTGCAAGGTGAGCCGGGAGGATGCACCAGAACAGCTCTGGGAGCAGAGGGGTTTTTCAGCTGCTGGTACATCCAGCTTCTTCCATGACTGGGGTGATGTGCTCTTGGGGGAAAAGGTGTCTCAGCAGGGACACTTGGAGCACTAAACCAGTCTGGGGAGGTGTGATTACAGACCTGTTGGGGTTGTACATGTGATTGCCTCCGGCTGTTTTCTGCTGTAACCATTGCTCTGGGCAATGCCCAGCTGAGCAGGCCTGGCTGCTTTGAACAGAGGAGTTGTTTGTGTAGCTCTGGGCCACTGCTGCTGCTCCAGCCCTGCACTGCAGCCTTGGTGCCTCACCCCAGCGCAGTGGGGCTCTCCAGGCTCAGGCTCTGCAGAGCTGCAGGGCAGGATCTGCAGTCTGCCTTTATTTAAAGAGCAGTCTCTAACTCAGGCTGGTGGATCTGCAGTTCTCGGTGTGTCTCTGGCCACACATCCCCCCTCTGCTGGGATTTATTGCGATTTATTGGCTCCCCGTGGTGCAGGTGCCACCCCCCGGCCCCAGGCGCTCTCGGTGCGGGTCATCGCCGTGGTCTGGTGGCTCTTCACCCTGGCCCTGCTGGCCGCCTACATCGCCAACTTCACGGCCCTGCTGAGCTCCGGCAGCGAGCAGCTCCCCATCCAGACCTTCGAGGACCTGGTCAAGCAGAGGAACCTGGAGTTTGGGACTCTGGAGGGCTCCTCGACTTTCTACTACTTCAAGGTGCAGAGAATCTCGCGGTGCCCACGCGCAGGGGCTGTGGAACTGCTGAGCTGGGGCTGAGCCACCCAGCTCAGGCCTTGGAACCCCTACAACACCCCCATCACTGCTGACTCTCTGTTTTCCTGTAATATTCCAAATAACACGGTTATTTATCTTGTCATCCCTTCCTCCACCTCTTCTCACAGGAAGGCAGGCACAGAACTCTATTTTTATTCTGTGTTCTCCTTTTAAAATCTCTCTACTCTTCAGGGGCTGCCCTTGTGTACCTTGAGCAGCAGGTGCCATCTATGACACTTGTACCCCTGTGTGATGCCTGGCCCCGGTGTTGGGGACAATCTGTGCTTGCAGGGGCTCACACGTGGTTTAAGTGCTCTTCTTCTCCAAATCCTTTTACAACCCTTGCACATACAGGCAGATTTTTATTTTTTTGGTGCTTGTCTCACGCTTGAGTTTGACACTTGGGGATTTTTGGGCTGCAGAACTCCAAGAACCCCATCCACCAGATGATCTACGAGTACATGGAGAAGAGGCGGGAGCACGTTCTGGTCAAGACCTACCAGGAGGCCGTGCAGCGCGTGATGGACTCCAACTACGCCTTCATCGGCGAGTCCATCTCGCAGGACCTGGCGGCCGCCCGCCACTGCAACCTCATCAGGGCCCCCGAGGTCATCGGGGCCCGGGGCTTCGGCATCGCCACCGCCCAGGGTGAGTCCCCGTGCCCCTGTTCTGTCCCCCTCCTCCCTGGGATGGCGGGGGGCTGCAGGAGCAGGGACAGAGCCAACGCCGCTGTCGAGGGTGACCAGACTGAAAACGCTGCAGGGTCACTGTTCTGTGGGGGATTATCACTGCCATTCACTGGCTCTCATTTTGACCTCTAATCCACAAATATTCCATCTCCCAGGGGTGTCCTTGGCCCCAGGAATGCAGATCCCATAAGGCAATGAGCAGGGGACAGTCTGCTCACGTTCTTCCCTAAGTACCTTCGCTCTGCCCTTATCCCACAGGTGCTATCACCCCTCTGTGGACAGGACAGGGGGGTTGTTAGCCAGGAAAAGCCCTTGGCTGGGGGTGTTGTGTTCAGTGACACCTCTGAGCCCGCACCCATTAACGCTGTGTAACCAAACCGTGGCTGGGAGCTCTCCCATCCTCCTCTCTCTCCCTCTCCCGCTGCCCAGCATCCCCCTGGACCAAGCCTCTGTCCATCGCCGTCCTCAAGCTGCGCGAGCGGGGCGACCTGGATTACCTGCGGAACAAGTGGTGGGAGAGCAGCTGCCTGCGGCAGAGCCGGGACCGCTGGGGGCCCCTGGAGCCGCCGGCGCTGGGGGGGCTCTTCCTCACCCTGGGCATCGGCCTCGCCCTCGGCGTCCTCGCGGCCCTGGCCGAGCTCTCCAGCAGCAGCCGCCGCGCGGCCGCGCACGCCAAGGTGGGCCCTGGCTCCTGCATGAGCCCTGTCCTGCCTCCCAGTGCCCCTCCTTTAGCCCAGGTGGGCCCTGGCTCCTGCTCCGGGTCCTGTCCTGCCTCCCACTGCCCCTCCTTTAGCCCAGGTGGGCCCTGCCTCCTGCTCCGGGTCCTGTCCTGCCTCCCACTGCCCCTCCTTTAGCCCAGGTGGGCCCTGGCTCCTGCTCCGGGTCCTGTCCTGCCTCCCAGTGCCCCTCCTTTTGCCCAGGTGGGCCCTGGCTCCTGCTCCGGGTCCTGTCCTGCCTCCCAGTGCCCCTCCTTTCGCCCAGGTGGGCCCTGCCTCCTGCATGAGCCCTGTCCTGCCTCCCAGTGTCCCTCCTGCACCAGCCAGGCCCCAGCATTTCCACCCTGACCTTGGTTCTCCTAAGGAGAGCTGTGCAGTGGGGCAGGGGTGAGGGGAGGCTGTGCAGTTACTCCTTAAAGCACCAAAATGTCACAGCTTGGGCTGTGGGATGGGTTTGTAGCCTGAACAGCATAAAGATAATAAAATTAAATAAACCCCTAGCATTCCCCCCCTCAAAAAAAACCCCTTAAGTAACATTCCCTGTAATCCCAAGGCAGCCAAACTGCATTCCACCAGTGTGGGTGTTAGAGAGGACAGTGAATGATCCATAACAAGTTTATTCTCAGTGGTGGCTGTTCTTTAGTCATTAGACAAGGAAAACACACAGTGAAACTGCACCAGTGTCCCAGCGTGCCCCTTGGTGCTCCTGTTCTCTCTCCAGCCCTCCCAACGCCGTGCACATGGAAAAGGTGGATCCACAGAACAACCAACCCACAGCCTTCTCTCCCCCTTTCTCTTGCAGAAATCTTGTTGCTCTGTTTTCACAGAAGAAATCTGCACTCGTCTACGCATCAAAGGAACCGCCAGACAAAGCCAGGAGACGTCAGGGAAGGCAAATGCTTGAGGAGTTTGTGCTGCAGGAATGGGCCTGGGTTAGGGCTGTACCACGTCCTAGGAGCTGTATCAGTGTAGGAAGATGTTTTTCTGCTAGGCTAGAGTGTTAGTTTGCTAATTACACACACACAGAGCACTTCTGGAGTGGTGGTGGAGCTGCAGACACAAGGAAATGAAGTGGCTTGGAAGAATTGAAATTGGTCAGGGGTAGAGTGGAACTGTGCCAAATTGCTAAACTGGAGCTGAGCTGGCCAGGATGGTGGGTCCATGTTTAGGTTAGAAGTTCACCCTGTAAGTCCATGAAGACCTGTAGGAGGAAGTGACTGGGGACAGGTTAACGTGAAGCCTCTGCTACTAATTCCTGTGTGAGGAACAGTTGTGGAACATTAAAGCTCTTGTCTGCCTGTTGTAATCAGGAACAACAGCTTAAGCATTGCAGCTATAAATAGCCTCATCCTGCCCTGCCTGAGCAGGAGGTGCTGGTCCCTGGGAAGGTAATTCCTGAATCAGAACTGACAGTGCTGCTGTGTAACCCCAAACAGGCCCTCCCTGCACCCCAAACCCGAGAAGGGGAGCCCCTGCCAGCCACCAAGGAACCACTGGAGCTAAGAGATGCCAGGCAGGGATTGTCCTTTGTCCCTTCCCAGCACAGGATAATCCATCATCGCTGTTTGGTGACAGAGACTGTTTTGTTCTTGTTGCCCAAGTGTTGAGGATTGACAGTGGAAATCCATCAGCACCAGAGCAGGGAGTGTGGGGATGAGTCAAACACAGCACAGCCCCAGCGCCCCTGCAAGGGGAGATGTGAGGGAGTTTTGCATCACTCCTGCTCTCAAAGAATGCTGCAAGTTCAGGGGAACAGTTTTCTCAGCTGCACGTTAAACACTTTCCTCATTAAGCTGTTTTTCCTTTCAGAGCTGGATGACTGAGGCATGTAAGTGTTAGGGCAAAGTGGTGGTTAGATCACTCCATTTCTGTACTGCACAGCTGAAGGAGGGGAAAAACAAAGTGGGTTCCTTGGGAATGGCTGTAATTGCACTGCAGGAACAAAGACACCACTCCTCGTCAGGCCCAGCAGGGAGAACTGAAGGCAACAGAAAGCAGGGGGCCTCAGGCTGGGAAGGTACTGGGTGATCCCGAATCCAGCACTGCAAAGTCCCTGTGAGGGGAACTCAGTGAGACTCAGCTTCCAGCTGCTGTGAAGGAATTCAGGGTAGCTGCAGGACTCCTGCTAATGGGAACAAACACGGGGTAAGGGATTCCAGGGGTTGGGAAACCAGGGCTGGTCCTTGTCTCAGACTGCAACAGCTCTGCTCAGACAGAGCCTGAGCAACGTTTGTGGGGTGAGAAGGTGGATCAGCCCTCCCATCAACCGAGCTGCACAGAGCAGGAGAGATTTAGGTAAGTCTAAAAGCTGAAAATGCAACATCAGGTTCACTTAGCACTTAAAAACTATTTGGTACGTGCCGTGTCACTGCTGGCAGAGTAGGCAGAGATGTATAAAAAAGGTTTCATTGACATTTAAATATATTTCTATATGAATGTCTCACAGAACAAAAAAATAAAGTCTTTTCATCACAAATACTGCAGCATTAAAATAAACACTTACCAAAATAAACAATGAGTGATATACATATATATATTTGAGTGTGTAGACTATAGAGTGAATCATATTGTCGCTTTTTAAGTCACAAAAGCACAATATAAATACGGAATTTCCTGTGAACTCTTTTCCCTGTTGTAATAAAAATACATTCTTTACAGTTAAAGTAAAACTAGTGCAAGTCCATCGGCCGTGCCAGCTCCATCATTTACAGGGCACTTCGTACTTGAAGATGACGCTGAAGATTTTGCCCCCGAGGCGGTCGGCGAGCCACGAGTTCTTGATGACGGCCAGCTTGAGGCTCTCACACCGGAGCACGGCGTAGTAGTTGGTGTGGATGGCCCTGCCCATGCCCTCGATGACCACCAGGTCCGTCTGCCGCTCCCGCACCAGCACTGCCAGGCCCTGGTCCAGGCGGCTGCAACACAGCATGGCCACAGCGCGGTCACACCACGGCCACACCATGGCCACAGCGCGGTCAGAGCGGCCACACCGCGGCCACACCATGGCCACACCACGGCCACAGTGCAGTCAGAGTGGCCACACCACGGCCACAGCACGGTCAGAGTGGCCACACCACGGCCACAGCGCGGTCAGAGCGGCCACACCGCGGTCAGACCATGGCCACACCACGGCCACAGTGCAGTCAGAGTGGCCACACCACGGCCACAGCACGGTCAGAGTGGCCACACCACGGCCACAGCGCGGTCAGAGCGNCAGCGCGGTCAGAGCAGCCACAGCGCGGTCAGAGCGGCCATACCACGGCCACAGCGCGGTCACACCATGGCCACACCACAGCCACAGCGTGGTCACACCATGGCCACAGCGTGGTCAGAGCGGCCACAGCGCAGCCACACCATGGCCACAGCGCGGTCAGAGCGCGGTCAGAGCGGCCACACTGCGGCCACAGCGTGGTCACACCATGGCCACACCGCGGCCACAGCGCGGTCAGAGTGGCCACACCACAGCCACAGCGTGGTCAGAGTGGCCACAGCACGGCCCCATTGCGGCCACACCAAGGCCACACCTGAGCCACACCATGGCCACACTGCAGCCACACCACGGCCACACCTGAGCCCCATCCTGGCCCCACCTGCGGCCACACCTCAGCCCCATCTTGGCCACACCGCGGCCACACCTGAGCTACACCGTGGCCACACTGCAGCCACACCACAGCCACACCATGGCCACACCTCAGCCCCATCCTGGCCACACCTGAGCTACACCACAGCCACACCTCACCCCCATCTTGGCCACACCACAGCCACACCTGCACCTCTACCTGCAGCCACAGCTGCAGCTGGGATTCTACATGAAGTTACTGGTGCCCACAAACAAAGGCACCTGAAAGCCAAGGAGATCGATTGAAATGTTGTTTAAATGCAGCCAGCTTGGGATTTTAAGTTCTGTCTCCAAGAGCAGAAGTGAGCAGAAGGAAATAGGTTAAATAAGGTGAAATGATGCCTCTGTCCCAGGGGGTTTTGGCCACCTGCCAAAACCAGGATCTGACATCAGCTATAACCTGAGCTGCTCCCGACCCGGCTGTGTCCTGGACACAGACACCTTGCTAAGGGCCAAAAGCCACAAGGCCTGGGCAGTGTCACAGGTCTGTAAACCCACACTGAGGACTCCTAATGGGTGTACAGAACTGATTCCCAGCGGGAAGGGTGGCTGGGTGTTCCACAGCCAAAGCTTTGACCAGCAGCTGAGGGGCACAAATAACAAAGTGGCACTTTGCCCACGTACCTCAGATCCAGGCACGGAGAACTGGAGCCCGTCTGAACCAACAGCAGCTTCTCGTCCCTCAGTGCAGAGCTGTTTAAAAAGACAAAAATATTAAACAGCTGCTTCAGCAGGGCCTTGCACATCTGGGAATGAGCCAGAGAAGCAGGAATATCGAAGCCTTTTGCAAAGGCTTCCTGTGCTGCAGGGACTTCACCAGGAAACACAAGGTTTCCTTGAGCACAGGGGATTGCTCAGTCAGCCCTCCATCCTCTCCCAGGGACATTCTGTGTGGGACATACACGGATTTGCCTCTATTAGCATAGAAAATTCCTGGTGGAGCAGCTCGAGTGCTCGTCAGGGAAAACACAAGAAATATAACTATGGATGTGCCAGAAAGACCCAATTTCTGTATTTTTCACTCGAATGAAAGCAAATGCTCTGCCATGGGCTGAGGGTGCAGGTTAGAGATGCTACTGAAGAGTGAAATACAAAGCCAGGCTGTGCCCAGGACCTGCTTTCCCCAGGGAAAAGGTGGGACAGGCTGGTGCTTACTGGATCACGGGGTCCATGGCCGCGATGCGCTCGGTCACGATCAGGGACTCGCTGTAGGTGACGTCGTTGAGGGCAGGGCCAGAGTTACAGGCCAAAATCACCTGGGGGAAGGGGCCAGGAGAGGTGACACAGTCAGGCTCTGGCATTGCAGGCGTTTGGATGATTCCCAGTTTGGCAGAGAAGTGTCCTGCTGGTGGGCAGTGACACCTTCCAGCAGTTACCAACACTCCACAGGAATTCGACAGGAAAACCACTCACCTCTGTCCCTCTAGAAAGGAGCTCTCGGACAAAAGGAAAGACTCCTAAAATTATGTCTATCCCACTGTTATCTGCGAAAATTAAGGCACATTTATGAGGGGGACCCTCCTGCAAGAGAAAACCAATGCATTCAGGATGGAGCACCACTCACCTCAGGGAACAGTTTGTTATTCACAGCTACTCCTCCAAACCCCCACATTTTATACCCTCCAACACTTGAGCCTTTGGGTCTGGACTGCAGCGAACTCCCAGCGCACACCAGTGACAAACAGGAGGAATGGGGCTCCCTGATGGTGTCTTTGCACAGGGTTTTAAAACAGCCTCGAGTTCCTGTGCTGTGTTTGAGACAGGGCTCTCAAACTCCAGCAACAAAACCTCCACCTGCCAACTCAAGCCAGGCCTAAGTCCTGACTCGCAGAGTCAGGCTGTGATCCTGAGCGCGCTGGGTGCCAGCTGGACCTACCTTGGAGGGTGTTTTAAGCTAGCCTGGTGCTGGCTGAACAGGATTCCCTTCTGCCAGGAAAGGGCAGGATGGACTGTGGGGGCAGTGACATCCTAAAAGGAAAAGATAGTGCCTGTTCTCCATTAACCTCCTCATTTGTTCTCAACCTGATGTTGTGAAACTTAGTTCACTCCAGTTCACACCAGCAGAGGAAGTGAAAAACACTTAATTCCTAATAAAAACTGACAGGACAGTGCTTGTAGTTCCCTAATTATCCCTGTTACACAAGATTAGCTGGTGCTTTGTTTTAGGATGGAGCATGTAACGATTTGCTCATCCCCAACCTTTAGGCTGCCATTTCCAACAGAGAGATTTACACAAAGACACAAAAGCTTTTCAATTAATCTTAATTAAATGGTAAAAGAGATCACATGGGGGGAAAAAAAAGAGCTTTGCTAATTGATAAGTTAATTACTTCCAGCAAGCTCCTACATTAATACCAGTTTTAGTCGGCTACTGAGGGGGAGGAACAACTCAAACACTACATTTGGCCCCAGGTTTTGAAAATTCAGGGGTCTGGGTGTATGGAAATAAGAGCCCTGATAAGGAGTGGAGGCTCTGGAGCAGCTGGGCTTCGGTGGGAATTCAGGGAAGCAGCTTGGGAAGTAACCAAGTGTTAGACTAATTCCTTTATTCCTTTCTTTATGGTGAATTACTGGGATTTGTTTTGGGCTGTCTGAACAGAGTTCTGTTCAAACCCCACGATTACCAAGGTGGTTTGATGATTAAGGTGTTTAATTAGTGGGTTTAGGGCCACCCACGGCCGTACCTTCAGTCGCTCCAGCCACTGGCTGTAGGAATCTTCCAACCAGGGACGTTCTGTGGCACAGACAGAGCAGTGTCAGCATTTCTTATCAACAGCCACTAACTCTTATCAGCAGGCATTCTGCACATGGCACAAGCAGGAGGTTCATGCTACACCCACTGAAGCACTGAAGCATTTGAGCTCAGGTTTGGAATGTTAAATGTGGAGGTTCACAGAGCTCCCGAGCTCTCAGTTATGGGAATGGCTCCATGAGAGCAGTCCTGAAGTGGAATTTTCCCACTAAAGCTCTGGATGGTGTGAGTTGGGTCCTGGGCTGGGGGTGCTGGACCCCCCAGGACCCTGTTCCCTGGCAGGGACACAGCAGTGAGTGACCATCTCTGTGTTTAAGGAGAGAGCCCACAGGTTTAATTCCTTTGGAGCATTCCACCCAAACTCTGGAGCTGCATTTGGATAACCCTAACGAGCCCTAATGAATCCCCATCCAACCATTCCCACTCCATTCCCTCATGAACACCCAGCTCCAACCACCAGCACGGATCTCCCCTTACCTTGGAGCTTTGACTTGGCTTCTTCAAACCCAAACTGTGGCTCAGACTCCAGAACACTGGAACAGGAGAGAAACAAAGGGCACACAGTTCAACACCTCCACCTCGCATCAGTGGAATTCAAACATTTCTTTAGCAGGTGCCCAGCAATTTTACTGCACTGCCCATACTGGGGGTGTCTGTGGGTCCCAGGACTGGGAAATGTGTTTTGTGCCCATGTTCAAAACAAAAGGCTTGAGCTGGGCATTAAATCAGAGTTCTGATGCTAAAAGAAAGCAGCCTCAGCAATGTACAGATGTTTGCAGGCAGGAGGCTACAGGTAAAAAAGACATTTTTTGGGTCTGCAAACCACCATGAAATGCAGTCATGACTTAAACCAGCTGCACAAAGGCTGATGGGGACATTGGGGAACTTTATTTTTTAGAAAAAAACCCCACAACTGGACATTCTGTAGCTTAAAGGGTGCTGGTAAAGGATGTAACACCTACTCTGAGACTGCCTTTGCTCCCCAGTCAAAGACATTCCCTGCCAGAAGTCCTTTCACCAGTGCAAACTGCCTCTCCTCCCAGCCCAGGGAATCCAGGGACTCGATCACGCTCTGGAAACACTTTAAGGCTATTCCATTTTCTTTCTGCTTTACCTGCAAGACAGACAGGAAACACTGGATTTACAGAGCAGCATTTCTTACCCATCCTTGGCTGTCTCAGTCCCAAGGCCACATTCAAGCATCTCCTCTGTGTTCATGGCCTCTCATGGACCAACCAATTACTGTTGTCAGCATGCTTAGGACCAAGAAAAAACTTTTCTGGATTCTAATAAAAAGCTTCATGAGTGCCAGGATAGGATCTGTAGCCCAAGAATTACTTTTCTTAGCAAGTTAGAGGTGCAATAGATCTTGAGCAGATTGGGAAATAGATCTTGAGCTAGGTGGGGAATGGGAGAGTGGACACACAAAAACCTTGTAGCAGTAACATGATCCATCAACCTCAGGAAATCACCACCAGCAGTGCCACAAAATCTGAAGGGTGGTTTTGGTTCTGGGCTTTTTTGCATCATCCCAAATTCTCAGCAGCTCCCCACTTTTTTTCTCTTCTCTGTTTCCAGTGAGGTCAATGTTAGAAAATTTAAAACAATTCTGGGTACCAAAATCTTGTCTTGGCAGTAACTTGTCTGAATTACAAGAAGCAAACATAAGCAAAAGGCACCTCACATGTGTTTAACCCCTTTTTCAGACTGAAGACAGTGCAGCCAGGGGGAACTTTGTATGTTGCAGAAATATGTCAATAATCAGGAAAAAAGACTCAGATCAGCCACTGGCACTGTTGTTATTCATATGTCACACAAAACAAGTGGTGAGGAATGGACCTACAGAAAGTTGTTTTTGAGAAATACTGACTCAAATGTCCTCTCCCCAACCATTTCGTGTCACAGGAGAAAATACAGAGAGAAAACAGCTGCACAGTGGCAATGAATGGTTTGAAGAGCAGGAGGTTGTGCATTGTGTCCACTCCAACCCAGTGCTGAGCACCTCACAAATGACAAAGGCAGCCACAGAGGAGTGAATTAGAACAGTGTCTGGTGACAGCCTGGTGACAGTGTCTGGTGACAGTCTGGTGACAGCCACCACACACTGCTCAGCAGGGCTGGCACCTGGATTGGCTCCTCAGGGCTGTCAGGCAACTGAAGCTGGGGATATTTTTGGTCATCATCCTCACCAGGAGCCTGTTCAGGTGAAGGGATTTAGTCCCCAGTGCTGTTTCTGCTCCCCCAGCCGCTCACAGCCAGTGCAGGAACTGGTTCCTCATCCCTCCCCTCTGAGCCATCCATCACCTGTACAGCTTCAGAGTGTTGGAAAAGTGTCTTGAACTCACCTTGGAATAGGGATCTGGAAAATTGAACTCATTCAAACAGTGTTCCCTTGTATCCAAGAGACTTCTGACCGTTAAGGTACCATATGCACTTTAAAAAGGGAGAAGGGGGAAAAACCAGATCAATTACTTCAAACAGAAAGTTATTTTCACCTCTGTCTCCTCCCTAACTCACAGCCCCTCACACAAGCACTGAAGCTGAAAGTCCCAGGTGTTAAACCCTGGCTCTAAGGGGTAAATCTACAGTAAGATTATTTAAATACAGGGAGGGAGACAGAATTAGCTTGCTGCTATTTTTAATAACCATACACAAATTTTTAACAACAAATTTTCTGCCAAGATAGAATTTCTCTGTTCAACTCCAACACATGAAATCCAAAAGGATCTGATGTTTGGCACACCAACCTGCTTGAGCCTTCAGCCTGCTTGGCTTTGTTTGCTCTGCTTCACAACCTGGTTAGCTTTTGGTGGGCTTTCGCTGTGCTCTGCTCAACAGAAGCAGCAAGTGATGCAAAAGGGAAAATAACAACACTTACAAGGGCTGCTGCCTGAGTGTCTGGAGCTTATTCCAGTATTTCTGCCGGAATTTCTCGGCTCTCTCCACTGCATCCACAGAGTCTGGCTGGCTGGCTGCAGCTCGCTTTGCCACCTGGCAGAGAAATGAGGCAACGCTGGAGTTACCAAATTAACTCTTCCTCCTTGTAACTGATGTGAAGTTCAGTCTGAGCAATAACCCCTCCATCTGCCTCCCCGTTCTGTGCCTGCAGCCTGGCTGCTCCCTCCCACACAGCACCTCCCAGCCTCCCTTCATTCCAAACAGTAAACAACGATTTTAATGTCTCTTTTCATCCCAGAAGATTTAAAGTTTGTTTTCCAGACTGCCCTTTCAGAAATTAAGCACAAGTTCTAACTACTTAGAAGAAGGGGGAAAAAATAACAATGCACATCCACGAAAGGAGAAACGGGCAGAAAGTTAATGGTGCACATCGACCCCTTGTGTTCTCTTTGTTTACTCCAGTGAACTGCCTGGATCAGCTTCAGTGCAGAAAAAAAGAACTTGTGTCTGATTCAATTGTGCTCTTCCCGTGGAAAAGTGTCTGTGAGGCAGCAGGACTGCTCCCAGAGGAGGAACAACCCAAGGATCTCTGGCCTTTGGTTGTGTAACTGTCCTGCTTGCAGCTCTGTACAGACAGGTCCAAATGTCATTAAAGGGAGAAAATGCTTTGAAAACACCTTTCAGAAGCTAAAAAAAAGCACCACAGAAGAACATTTCTGCCTTTGAAGGGGCCGAGCCCCTCCTTAAGAGACTGGGACAAAGTCAGGTGCCTCTGTTACAGGGAAAAAGGGGCTGCACTTGCAGAGGGGTGACACAGCAGGGATATTTTACAGGACAAACATGGTGCTTCCCAGAAGATCTGTTTGCCAAATACCTGTGTCACTCACACAGGACTGTTTTGTGACACTCACCCCATCCAGTGCCTCCTCAAAGCAGGTGAGCCAGTATTTTCTGGCCATGGCATCATCTGTGAGGTCGACAGTGTCTGGGATGTAGGTGGAGGGGTCTTTCAGCAGCGGCAGGTTAACGAGTGGTCTCTCCAATCTGTCCATTTCCAGCATGTCAAACTAAGGGAAAAAGAAAGAGAGGGATTAGAACTCGCTCAGAAATTAATTCACAATGAATTAAATTAGCACAAGGGCTGCAGAAGTCCAGCCAGAGTTAAGACTGACAGATTTGCAGACAATTATAGGTCATCAAAAATAATCCGGTCCCCTCTGTGGATTATTTTATCCATGCCCACCCTACAGACAGAAATGATCCAGTGTGAAAATAATCCCCTGTGAAATCACAATGGCTGCACTGTCAGTGAATACAAGAGATGACTGGGCTTGTGCTCTTCTGTCCAATCCTGTTTTTGTCTTCTCACAGGAAGCAAATTAACGCCGATTAAAGACGGTGGAACGTGAAATTCCAAACCCTGAAGTATTTCAGCTGCAGCAAAATAATCCAGCTGCTCCAGAGGAAGAGTAAGAGACAAACATCCTCCCCACTCTAGTGAAGGAGAGTAAGACAAAGCAGCAGCCAGTCTGTTTTATGAGATATTCCATCCAACACCACACGGGACACGAGACAACACCACACCAGACACCAGAGTGGTCACTTCTCTGGGCACACAGGAGTCCCAGGGGCAAGAAGCAACCAGCTGGAGAATAATCACCTATTTCCAGGTCACCACTGCTAAGAGAACACACACAGCTCTAGAAAAGACAGCACATACTGTACCACTCCGTGTTCTCTGCATGGGGTAAACATCAGGGGATGTGCTCATAAGCCCAGAACTCCCAGCATAATTCTCTCCCCAGCTGTACTGGTTTGGATCTAGAAAAGAGAAAGACACAGACACACATAATCTGAAAATAAAACTGAAAATACTCCTGTGAGTGAGTCTAGAGCCAGCATCCCTCTGAGCAGCTGCTGCACTACACAAGCCAGCTCCCCTTGTCTTTAAAAGCAAACAGAATTTTTCCCTCTAACCCCAAAAATAAAGGTTTCAACCACTCAGTGAATTACCTGCTCCAAAGAGCTTCAACCTGAATGAGACAAGAGACAATTTAAGTTCTAAAATCATTCTTTTTAACCCCATTTCCTTGCCATTAATCAGCATGCCTTCAAAGCACTATCGCTGAGCATTTCTTATTTCTAAATCTAGATCCATTATTAACAAAATAGAATTACTCTCAAAGCACAACGTAAGTTTCAGAGAAACACTAAAGTTATTTCTAGATTTGCCTTATTTGAGAAAAGTTTAACGAGCTCAGATGTACAGTACATGCTGCAGAAGCAATGTCTTTAATTCCTCGGTAGCTGGTTCCTTGCCCATCTCTAGCAAATGGGCAGGAAAGGAATTCCAAATCCATTTTTTTGGAGGTGTGTTTGATACTTACTGAACTAAGTACCATTAGCAGCCTGTGGCTGTGCCACCGTAACCAATGTACTGCCTGGCTTGCCAGTACATCCACAGGGGAAAAGGAAAACTAAATAGGCAGAATTCCACCAAAGCGCCCTGGATCCAAGGGATCTGGACAGAAGGGTCTCCTCTGTGAGGCTTTTCACTCTCAAACAAACACAGTTTGGAGATGCTGGTCTTCCTCAGTACATTAAAGGAATTCAGAAGTGGCCTCTTAAAGAGGGGAAAGTTCTCCAAACCCACGTTTCTCCGGCTGGATTTAGAGCTGTGACTGCTCTTTGCAGAAGTGCGGAGAAGAGAAGAGCCCAGTCCTGCTGCCTTCTCAGAGGTGAGCAGGAAATCCAGTGAGAAATTAAGATGTCCCTGCCAGAATGTATAAAACCAAAGCCCAGCATCTGTGTTTATTAGTGCCAAATGGATTTATTTAGGCAACAGCTTACATGCAGCCTCTTAAAGAGAAACTTGGACAGTACACTGACATTTCAGAACACAGCATATACAGAACAGAGCAGTGCTGTACTTACTGTCTTGTTCAGCTCCTTTTAAAAATGCCCCAATGGCTCCCAGGTAGCCTTCATGTCTCAGGAACAATGCCTGAACCTCTCCCTGCCACAATATGAAACATTGCAATTGGATGGTCCCTGAGGGCTAACAGGCACTTCTTTGTCACTAGTTTCACACTTTAATTTAATAGAAACAACTAGAAGATGGCAATAGTCATTTGTGCTACATTCTCACACATTCAGCAACTTTAACGGTGCTTCTGCAACAGCTCGGGGAGGAACTGCTCCCACACATCCATCATTCCCCAGTTATCAAAGGGCTGGAAAACACCCATGCACCAGTGGTGTGTGCTCTAAGGCCTTCCCTGGAAAACACCACTGCATCATTCCATGAATATTCAACTCCTCTTGCTTCAACAGGCTGGAAATACAAGGTCATGTGATTCCCAAGTGAAGTGTGTGCCACTGCAGCCAGCACGTTTGGGACATTGCTCATTGCCTTTGTTTCATTCCACGGCTCTTCAGCACCACTCAGACACTGGGCCTTACCCACGGGCAAGCATTCCCCCCACCCAAATAATTCAATTCTTAATGCAAAATACAGGAATGCTGGGGAGAAGAACCCTCCATCCTCACAGCAGGGCCCCTCAGCTTTCCCAGGCTGGGTGAGACACGGCCTTTTCCAAGGAATTCAGCAGTGACTGTGGGAACAGCTCACCCTGAGGGGAGCCGCAGGGAAACGGCAGCTCCAGAGCTCACATTTGGATTTGAATCCCTGGCAAAATGTCTCTTGCAACAACCTAAAGCTGCAGTTTTGCAATTGCTTTCTTGGAACTCAACAAAGTTTTACAGAAAGGGACAACAATGGTGAAATAAAGAGGGGGGAAAAGCAGCACACAGGAGTCTCTTGCATGATGCACTGAGATGGGAAAAAATGGTGTCATCTACTCTGTGAAATTCCAGAAGTGCAGGACTAATCTACCTGTAACAACCATTAACGAGCTTGTGGACTGGACCTTTTTCCTAGTCAAAAATCTTCAGGATTTTCCACAGCTTCAAAACCTGCAAAGAACTTCAGCTTGGTTGATTTGGGGTTTGATTTTCTCTTTAATAACAAAACCCCACTGATGCCAACTGTCTCAGCAGAACAACCCCACACTGCATGGCCTGGGGGTGGAAAGATGTAAATCAGCAAGAGGAATTGAATAATGATGGTGACTATTTAAGAACACAGTGAAAACTCATTACTTGGAGCTACAAGACAGACTGTCAATCAAAAAATAATAATAAAAAGAGAGAGAGAGAGAGGGAGGTAGGGAGAGAGAAAAAGGGCCAGACACAACTCCCAGGCATTTCACATCGATTTCACCCCTCCCACAACACATCCCTGCCTTACCTACCTAAGGAGCAGCCTTCTAAGCTTACTTCACGTGCAAATTCATTTATTAAGGTATCCCAACAGCCTAGAAAAATATCTAAAAGGTGACTTTGCTGTAGGGAACCCTGCGTTTTCCTTACCTTGGAGAAGAAGTTGATGCTGTAGGTTATTGTGCGCATGGTGACGGGGTGGCCCCGGATAAAGAACCCTCCGAAATAGATTTTATCCAGGTTGTGCAGTTTGGCATAGAGGCAGGCCAGCTGACCAATGTCATTGCTGATCATGTGGAGCAAACTTTTGGCCATATCTTCTTTGGAAAACTCTGAAAGGGAAGGAAGAGTAAAGCGAATTACACCCAGCTGAGGAAGCTGCAATGGATTGTGCTTTTCTAACTGAACCTGCAGCTGGGGAAAGAAAAATCCAGGGTTTGAGCAGCTTTCTTTATGTGAGGAGATGAAAACTGTTACCCCCTGCAAAAATCTCACATATAAAATGTACTTCTAACAAGGAGGAGTGTGATTTGATTGAAGATATCAGGGGAAAAAAAAGACAAAACCTCATTAAGCCTATGTGAAACATTTCTTGAAAAAAAAACTTCCTGGATGGCAGGAATCCATTTCTCTCTCTAGGAACCACGGGTGAGGGTTCATCCAGCCCTCTTGGCCTGAGATGCACTGCAAGTATTTCATTAAGATACTGCAAATAAAGTGCAAACTGTAGTAAATCACTGCCAAAGGGCCTTTCTGGAGCCCAGAAAGCCACATCTACTTCCCACAGGAATGAATCAACCCTGGGCTGTAACCAGACAGCTGGTTTTTTAATTTTCCCTAGGCTTAGGCAACCCCAAACTGAAAATTTAAATGTCTGCTTGTAAAGCAGTACTGGATAATATTTTTAATCAATATTCTGCAGGCAAAACACAAGATCATGTACGAAGCTGATGATTATTTTCAGCTCTACTTGTTAGATCACGATAAAGTTGATTCCCAAGGGCCAGAGGAGATGTTTGGGTAGATCTTTTTTATCCCAGTACCTTTGTCTGCTGTGGTGGACTTCCCAAAGCTGCTGGCAATGAGATTCCCACTGAGCCCTAGGGTCTGGTAGGCACCTCCATACACGTCCTTCACCAGCATGTCCACGTTGGTGTGCTGTCCCTTTGAGGCCAGTTGCAGCAATTCATCAAATTTCTGAGGGTGAGAAGCACAGTTACTACAGCTCACCTGGACCAGAGTTCTGCAGCACTGGCTAAAACCAGTCTTAGAATTCTGCCAGCCAAAGAGAGGTTATTTCTGATTACAAGGATGTGTCCAGAGTCCCTGTCTGATCAAACAGACAGAACTTTAATGGAGCTCCTTTAATGCTGAACACCACAATCAATCCCTTTCTTATCTGCAGGTATTTTGTTGAATTTCCCCTGAAAACTAGCATAGGTCAGCACATATAAAACAGTCAGAAGCCTCATGCATCCCTTACCTTGGAAGTCAGAAACACAGGAACTAAGAGAAAACAGAATTATGTCTTCCTGAAGCACAATAAAAGAGAAGTTTGAGGAAAAAGCCTCAGTGTGCCTTTACTGTTGCAGGATGTGTCAATGTCCCTGAAATTAAACTTGCAGGCAAGCTCCATTATCCCAATACTTAATTTATAACTCTGCTAACTCGAATTTCTTCTACAAAACCAAGAGAGAATTAAGAGCAGGCACTGTCATGTTCTAAGATTTCTTCTTTAGGAGCATCAAACAAAAAGCACAACCCAGGTTGTGCCCTCCCTTTGACATTCTCTTATCTGGTGCACATGCTGACATTTAGGACACCCATTTAAGCCACACGGCTCTTTGGGAAGCCCAGCATGATGTAAGAGCTGGGCTGGGCTGAGCAGGACTAAGTCAGGCCTTGTTCTGGCAAATCATCAGCCCAGGGTTTAAACTCACGTTGGCAACCAAGGAACCAGCCATGAGGCAAAATTCCTCCTCCCTGCTCCCAGACATTTTGCAGCAATTGTGTGCTCCCTGCTTTCTTCTGCAGACAATATTGCAAGAACTGGGCTGGCATGTTAAGTTGAAAAGAGAATTAAAAATTACCAGGCCACTGTGAGGAGGCTCTTGCCCATCCCTTGTCCTTGAGCCCCAAGCAGGATTGCTTTTGGTCACAATAAGCATCTTCTAATTCTTGCCCCTATATTCCATTAGTACCTTTTTGCATGTAAAGCTTCCTTTTATGCATCAGAAGTGTCAAAAATATGAACACGAGTCCAGGACTCAGCCTGGTTACCTACCTAACATTCCAACATTTCAGGCTTCTTTCCAGCATTTGATTTAATCCCACCCCCCTTAAAAGAAACATTTGGGTACCTTTGTTTTGGTGAGCAGAGCTCCAAGACCCCAGAAGGTTCCACCTCCAATTGAGCTGCCCCCAATCCATTCGAATTTGTCTTCTGTTTCTACCTGTCAACCACACAAGGCAGATTTATTTAGAAACTCCTGTTACAATGTTTACCACACATTTAAATGTCAGAGTGTGCAGGGTTTTGGAACACTGGAATCAGTGGAGGTGGAAAGCTTTCATTGTGGAAAGGGCAGGTGAGAAGGGCACGTTGCACACACTCACCACAAGCAGTTTTGGAAATCTTTGTATTTAATTCTTGGCCAATAATGTTAAATACAGACATTAAACTTGGTCTGTTCAACAGTGTGACAAAACAAACAAACATCAAAAATCACTTTGATCTGACAGCCTTTGTCCTCATCAGGTAATGCAACTACTTCTCTAAACACCAAATTAAAAAGAAATTGAATGGTAGTGAATGGAAAAGCAGTCATAACTTTGTAATAAATAGCAATATTTTTTTTTTAAGTATTTTTTTCTTTTTAAACCTTGCATTACCCAAGAAGAAACAAGTACAACTCTGAACCAGTGAGAGGTTTCAGATCCCCTTTATCAAATCTCCAGGAAAGCATTTTAGCCTCCACTCACCTTCACTATGGAGACGCCCGAGCCAATGTTCACCAGCAGGTAAGGGAAAATGTTGGGGTGGTTCGTCTGGAACCGGAATTCCGTGTCTGAATCCTTCTGGTAAGCAAACACCTCGTGGGGGATGTTCCTCAGCACGAAGTTGCACCCCTTAATTAGGCAGGTCATTACATCTTCTTTATCAACTCTGAGGGGGAGGGAAAAGCCTTAAATAAACGTCCCAGCCCTCCTGATAAGGCAGTTTGCTTTTGGAGCAGCAGTTTACACAGAGCTCGCACAGAGAGCAATTTTCACACCACATGGCACGAGCCCAGCTCCCTGGAAACATGAAACCTCCATCTGCACATGGTCTGCTGCTCCCCTCCCATGCCAGAACTGCAGACTGGAGTTCTGTTACCCAGTAACTTTAATCATGCTGTCATTACAAATAATCCTGTTTGCTTGTTTACACTGCTCTTTCCTGCCCTGCTCCTTTCATGGTCTGTGCACTCCTTCCATAAAGTGGGCCAGGAAGCTCAGCTGGAAATTAACCTCAGAAAACAATTTCCCAACATGGAATAATTATCTGTTGCTCTTCCCCTGCCTCCTAATAAAGCACAAAAGGCCCCCTCGACGTTTCAGCACTTGTTTATGACCGATTCAAGGGACTGGGAGGAGCCTACAACTGGGATTAGCAAACACAGAAAAAGGGATTTCTCACAAGAGTAGCAGGATTCGCAACAGGGCATATCCCCAGTCTGGAGTCTGGGAACGTGATACAAAACTTAGAGAAGAGGATTGATAAGTCAGCTAACACACACTGACTTCTGTGAACTTCTGTGTCTCTGTACTGTTATTGATTTATGGAAATTCTCACAGGAAATATCCTGAGGCTTGTTGGAAACACATAAACAAGGCACAAACTCATCTCAACTACTACAGGATGATTTGTGTGTGCCAGGAAGGAGAAGCTCCTCCGGTTTGGACCTGGGGACCAACTGAGTGTGTCAGAACCAAATGAAAACCAAAACCAGGTGCAGCCCATGAGATAAGAGGGGAAACTGCCTCCTTGTCTTGATCAACTGATCGTTAGTAACAGCTAGTAAGGCACTAAAGGGGGCTGGTGTGAAAAACAGATAACAGAGTCCAGCTTATCAAGAGAAGTAAGTAATTTGCAAAGACAGTGTAAAAGATGAGCACAGGCCCTCAGGGGTTGAGGAATGCACTACACAGATCACAGCAGGGCAGGTGCCTTGAAGCTCTCCCCAGTGATGTTTAATGTTGGGGTAAATTAATGTTTTTTCTATGCTTACAGCATAGAAAGTGTGAATTTATAGGCACCACCATCTGTGGCTTGGATGGCTTTTGTCTCTGTATTGATAAGATGGCCTTTGATGAAATCTAGGCAGGTTTCCATGTAAGCTTTTTAGTATTTGGTGTCTGATAATGGTGTTTGAACAGTAAATTTATGAGGCTGTAAATTCATGGGGCTGCCCTTTGTTCTCCCGCAAGCCTTTGCATGAAGTTTAGGTAGGAGCTATACAATAAGTGACTGTCACATTAATTACCTCTGAGCACGCCCAGGAAAATGATAAGAGCTTTTGAAGTAGGTGTAAGTTAATTCTTTACATAAAAAAAAAAAAGCAGCTCCACTTACTTCAACCCCAGTTTCTTCTCAATAAGGTCTTTGAATTTATAGGCACCACCACCCGTGGCTTTGATGACTTTTGTCTCTGTATTGACAAGATGGTCTTTGATGAAATCTAGGCAGGTTTCAATGTAAGTGTTTTCAAATTTAATGAAGTGAAGTCGAGCTGTAATCTCCTCCTGAACAGATATTTCATACAACGGTTCATTTTCTATGTCCTTTGAAAGAGAAAAGGATTTCTTAGAGAACATTCTTGGAGAAGCAAGGTTAAATGCTGAACTACTGAACATCAATACTTGTGCTTTTTTTTCCCCCCTTGAAACTGTGTTAATGCCATTAAACATAACACCTCGAGCTATGTCAAAGAAGAATAGAGTTTCACAGGTCTTAATTCTCCTTAAGCTGAGATAATCAATTCTCCCATGCAGCAGACGTGCAGGAAATCCCTCTGCACGAGGAAAGTTCTGTCTGCATGGGAGCAGGGCTTTTTTACAGAAGTACCACACTTACTGTCTGGAAAATAAATATTTCAAACAGTACCTGGCAATACAAACACTTCCAAGAAGTTTTCTATAGAACAAATTATTAGATGGGTTTGGATACAATTTCTGTTCTACCCAGTCCAGAACCTCACTCCTGGGAGTCAACCACATGCAGCTGATCCCTGATGGAATTCTCACCTTTCCAGAATGATCAAAGGATCTCACTCTTGCCACTTTGTGCTGCACAGTCGAGTAATAAGCCAACTTGGTTAATGAACCACCTGTTCATAAAGAGATGACAAGTTATGATTAATGGCTCACCTTGGAGCAAACAATAGAACTTATGTTTATGTCAGCTCTTGGTTCTCAAGGTCTCCTCAGGAAAAGCCAGGGGAGTAAGGGGAATGCAGAGAGAACTTTTGTTGAGGAACTGTTTGGCCTGGTTAACCCCCAGAGCACCACGGGAGGGAAAAGCTCCATAAATTCAGCTCGTGCCCAGCTGATGTGGGACGAAGATGAGCAGTGGAAATTCCTAATTGGCCAGATCAGTATTTATAACACTGTTATTTACCTCGTTTGGAAACTTTATGGAACCCCCAAATCTGTACCAGGATTTTCTCAGCTGCTTTGCCACCACTAAGCAATGCCCTCTCCTCCGTGCACAGTGTGTTTCAGCAGCAACACCTCACTAATATTCTTACCCTGCTTTTAGGGACAAGCCTGCAAGCTCGTGGCTGGTTAGAAAATGACCCCGTGTGTACTGAGTAACAATTTTGCAAGACTGGTCTTGGCTTTGGGGTAAAGAATGCTCAGAATGATGTTTCTCAAGCACACAGCAGCTGGAGATATTACCAGGGTGCAAGTCTGAGCAGAGCAGCCTCATCACCCTCTTCAGGCCTCCAGTCTGCTCGTGGCAATAAAACTTTCAACTCTCCCCTTGAAACAGAGCTCAACCCCTTGCCCTGTCTTTGCATCTGACCTGCAAAAGTGAATTTCTGGGGTTACACCGAGCAAGTTCACTGTTTTCCACCACACTGCTCAGCGCTCCAGGTCTGAAGGTAACTTTGACCTACTACCAGGTTAACATTAAAGTCCCGAAAGTAAATAAAAACCTGGCAATGTTAGATCCTAAATAAGGGCTAAATTCAGTGGCACTGCACTCTGCTGCCTAATAATAACAAAGAAATGAAGCAGCAGAGGTGAAAGATAATCCCTGGAGTGTGCAGCTTTGCCTTCACAACAGCACTGTCAGCTCTTCCACAGTGCTCAAGTCTTTTTGTAAGTAAAATATTTGCAACCTGTAGGAGAAAAACAGGCAGTTTACTCCAGGAAAGTTAAATTTAAGTGAGGTCAACGTAGAGTGACCATGGACAGACACTTGTAGTAACAAAAGCAATAAAGCTTCCCCGACCTTGGATCTGATCTCAGTGTCCCAGCCAGTGCTTTGAAGTTTCTGGTAAACAAAACCCACAGTCTGTTCTGTTAAAAAGGTGAGGGTTTGGTGCTTAGAGGTGAGGGTTTGCACAGCTTTTCATGGAAAAGCTTCCTTCCCCACTGAGGAATCACAAAGCCCGTGTTGGAATGTCATGTTCTATACACTGACAATGACACAGGTGCTGCAGGAATTCATCACCAGATCCACGCTATGTAGAGCCATGCTTTATGCATTATCCCCTTCCTCTCCCCGTTTTTAAAGACTTAAATCCATTCAGAACACCAGCTGAGACATGTAACTAGGTTTTATAACTAATCCCACGACTCTAATTCCGTGCTGACCCACACAAAGGGCCAGTTCCGGCTGTTATTTTAACAGGCATGGAACCAGCAGTGTCCGAGGGGCTGAAGGAACTGGTGACACGACAAGATTCTCTGTTATGGTGCAGGTTTTCTTCCCACTTCTCTCCACCACACAGAGCAGCGTTCACCCGAGTAATGGCTTGGTTTTCTCTTTCTTGGCTTTTCTCTTAACAAGTTCCACTGATCTTGTGAGCGTAAAACGGAAGGAAAACGTGGGAACGGGCACTTTGGGCTTGGTGGGTGTCCACAGAACGACTGCTGATCCCTGCACGGGTGGGACTGGGAACAGGCTCAGCCTGTCCCTGCACGATTCCCGGCTGTGGCGCGCAGGTGTCACCCTGACGTGTGTCACCCTGTCCCTCGGCTCAGGATGTGGGAGATCGGGAATGCTGGGTGCCCGGCCGTATGCACAGGGCAGCGGCTGCGTTTGCGGGTGGCTGAGGCAGCACTGACAGCCCCCGACCCACGCCAAGCCCTGCAGCCGCCCTGCCCTGCCCGGGCAGTGCCACAGCCGCCGTCCCCGGCCCTTTTTGCTTCTTCCAGGCCGGTTTCGGGAGCCGGAGGAGCGCCCGCAGCATCCCGCGGGCCGCGGCCTGGGGCGGGGGGCGGCCGGGGGGGCTCCGCACT
>VZTA01006002.1:93260-115604 GCA_013398855.1 Mohoua ochrocephala | reverse complement strand
GGGGAGAGCGAGGGGGGAGCGGGGAGAGACCCCGGGGAGGGGTCGGTGAGACCCCGGAGGGGGGAATGGGGAGGGAAACCCCCGGGGAGGGCAGAGAGATCCCCGGGTAAAAACTGGGGGGGAACGGGCGGAGAGACCCCCGGGGGAAAGTGAAGGGGGAACCCCAGGGAGGGGGCGGGGAGACCTCCGGGGGCAGCGTGGGGGGACGGGGAGAGACCCCCGGGGAGAGACCCCGGGAGGAGCGAGGGGAGGGACAAGGACAGACCCCCTGGAGGGGTCGATGAGACCCTGGGGGAGGAACTTGGAGGGGATGGGCAGAGAGACCCCCGGGGTGGGCAGAGAGACTCCCGGAGGGAATTGGGGGAGAATGGGCAGAGACACCCCCTGAATTTTCAAACCCCTGAGTTTTAACCCCCTGCGTGTTTCCAAGTGTTTTGTGACCCGGACACATCCCCAGGAATGTGAAATGTGCCATGAGGCGCCTTGGAAAACTTTATCTCTTTATCACAAAAGTACTTTCTCTGTTTGGTGTCCCTGCCTGTGACAAGGGGTCACAATGAGATGATCTTTAAGGTCCCTCCCAACCAAACCATTCCATGATTCTTTTCACCCTTGCAGTGACCTTTCTTGGCTCTGAATTCCCAGAGAATTGGCTGCTCGGGCGCGCTGCTATTTCTGTCTCACATTGAGAGAGCCGGGGTTTGATATTCCCGAGCTACGGAAAACAGCATTGCAGGGGCTCCCGATGGACACAGAACTGCTGGGGAAATTCGGTGCCAATTCTGAATATCTCTGCTTTCACTGAAATCTCTCTCCTGTCCGTTGACCACAGGGAAACCAGCTGTAAAAACTACTTAAAAAAAAAGAATAACTTTGGGTTTATTAACCAGATTTTTATTTATTTTTGACCGTTAAAAGTTTCCGCAACTTCTGACGCTCAAGATAATTCTGGCACAGGTCATACATTGGTGCAGCTTGCACAGAACACAGCATAACATCCTCCAAGGACAGTAACAAATTCCCATTTCCCCCTGGCAAAAGGGTACCAAAAAGCAAATAAAATTTATACACCTGCCTTTCATGAAAGACTTTGATAAATATTTCCTGTAAAATCGACAGCACAGCCGTAACCTTCAGTCCTATAAGGACATAAGAACGAGCTCTTGCCTTTACAAAAGGCACACACGCATCCTGAACCCCACAAACAGCCCTGGCTCGTGAGCAAGACATCCCGAGGAATTTCCTCTACATCGTTTGGGATATGGTTGAACCATTCTCAGAGCATGCTCAGTACACACTATAAATATTATAGAACCCCTTATGGCACCGAGGGAAGGCCAGATTCCCAAACGTGTCCGGTCAGACCCCAGGGCATTCCAGGTGTGGATACCCTGGGACCCCGAGGAGCCAGAGGAAAAGGCTCCTCCCGCAGGGACACTTTTGGGAATTCTGACCGCCCCAGGGGTTAGAGCTTTCCCAGCAGAGGTACAAGGACAACCTCGCAGAGGTTAAGAACAGCCGTCGTTCCCCTCCGAACGACCCCTCCGGCCCTCCCAGCAGGAGGATACAGCTCACATTCCCTCAGAACAACTTTCTCTCCACGCGGTGGGATCGTTCCAGTCCTTCTGGGAGAAGGGGAGCTCACATCCAAGCAGAGCGATGCCCTGCAAAGGGGAAACATTCTTCCCTACTCATGAGAGGAGTGGGCGCGACTTGTACAGCAAGTCATGGTCTCCTCTGGAATACGGGCAGATGTCCAGGAATCACGGAACCGTGAACTGCCCAGGCCTCCGGGGGCTTTGGAATCGCTTCGGTGCTGCTGGTTTTGCAGGAGGCTGGTGGCCGGAGGTGGGTGCAGAGGAAGAACCAGAGGCTCCAGGTGCCACCTGTGACCTCCGGGAGTGGCGGCTCAGCTTCCCCCGCGTTCCTGCGCCCGTGGAACGGAGGGACGGGAATTGCAGAGCCGCTCCGGGGCACTGCCCGTCAGGATAATCCTGCTGCGGGCTCTTGGCACGGGCTGCAAAAGCTGCGAGGGCAGGAGAGGAGAGAAGTGTTACACGGGGAAGCGCCGGCTGGAGTTTGTCCCAAAGGAAAAATCAGCGAGAGGGGTGGGGGATGTGACGGAGAGCACTCACCTCGCCCGGATCCCGGGGCGCTCACAGCCATCCCCAGGATGTCGCCTTTCCCCAGCTCGGAGTTGGGCTGGTGCCTCTGAAATCCCTTCTCCAGGAGCGGTTCCAGCTGCTGTAAATCCGATCTGGGGTTCCCGGAGCTGTAACACAGAAGGGGAAGAAGGGAAGGTGAGCAGCGAGGCTCTGAGCGCCCGAAGGGGTGCGGCCCTTCCCGGCTCTCCAGCAGATACTCACTCTGTGCTTCCCTCTGGGCCATGGGATGTCCCGGGAGAGAGCACCGTTATCCCAAGGGCTGCTTTCAGCTCGGAGTGGAGAAGGGAGCCGGGACCTGCCCTATTTATACGCGGGGGCCGCATACAAAAGTCTGGGTCCGGAGCGACTCGGAGTTTCCCACAGTCGCCAGCCAATCCATGCGTGCCCGGGACAATGGGAGAGCATCCATTACAGCATGGCAAATTGACTGTGAATTGCCTGGGGATAATACCCCGCTCCCAAAGGAGCAGGTGGGCTGGGGAGTGTGTGACACAATAGGGTTTGGCATCGCGGCGCTGGGCAGGGAACGTGGGAAAGCGTTCGCCGTCATTATCATCCAGCTTCTGCCTGATGTTGGGAACGTCAACATCTCAATGTGCTGCCTTTTCCCAGGCTGTGTTGAAATTAAGCACAGAAGACTGATCCCAGGAAGAGATAATGCTCTGCGCCCCAAAGAGAGGTTGAAAAGGGAAAGATGCAGAATTAGAGGGACTAAACCCTTTCATTGACATTAAACCGTGCTTAGATGAATACAGTACCAGATAATTTTCAGGCAACGAGAGACTAAAATCGAGGGAAGAGCCCTTCAAACAGTTAGCTGGAAATATTTTCCCCGCCATTGTTTAAAGTCTCTCTGTAAGTTATATCCAGAGCTCTTCCTTGCTTTTGTTCGGGTAATCTGGGCTTTCCTACAGCAGCCCGTGACATGTAATGATTGTGATGTCTTTCCCGAACATGTCCTGTTTAATTTCATGCCGCTTTGTAAGTGCCTCACTGTTCCCGAGTCTCCACCTAAATATATTTCCCATTTACAGACAACTGAGAGGGAGTGAAAAGTCGATTCTTGCCATTCCTTTGCTGTACCATCCCCTTTGCAGGATGTCCCACAGGTGTGAGGCCCTCCCGTGACTCTGCTCAGTCTTGGGATTTCTCACCTCTGCGCCACAGGTAATGAAGGGGAAAGGACCAGACAGGATCCTGGATTGGAGCTGCCTCGTAGCAACATTTTTTTTTCCAGGCTATTTTAAGTGGCCTGCTCAGGTCTGCTGCCCCCTCCCAGCACAACCCAGTACAAAGCCAGTCATGTTTAGGATCTGTCAGTCAGGCATGGGAGGCCTCATGCAGATTTTGAATACCTGTTTCTTAGCGCTACAACATTGATGAAAACCCTGCGTGTTTCTTGTGTCTGCCTTTCAAAATCAGACAGGAAACCTCTCATTTCCCTGTCAGCTGCAGGCAGCCAGTTCCACCTGCCCTCAGCATCCCTCTCAGGGCCAAACCTGTGTCTGTGGTACCTGGACAGCAAAGTGTTCCAGCACACAAAGGGCTGGTGAATAAAAGGATATAATTCTGCAAAGAATCATCCTGTAACCTGTTATTAACCTGAAGGTTTTAAAGCCCTTTTCACTGCCTGGATCCTCACAGATTTCCATGAGCCAGGTGTATTCCCTTCCCAGCCCAAAGACATTTTACGTTTAGATCGATCACTTAGGGTACAACAATTTTAATTCTTGAAGGTTGTCAAAAACTATAATCGAACGAGGACTATGAGTCCTATTCAAAATCAGCTCACGGAATTATTTTGTCAGCTTGTGATCTGCAGTATTCCTTGGAGCTGGGGCTATCCCTGGCCGCATGTGCTTGTGCTGTTACCGCAGAGGGAAGCGAAGCCCGGGATTTTCTGGATCCCTCCCGGGATCACGTGGGATGAAGGGACAGCAGGTCCTGCCACGCACCGTATGAGGAGGAGGATGCTGGCAGCAGCCGCGGGCACGGGGAGAGGGGAGGGAAGCTCTGACCCAATTTTCGGCCTTGGAAATATGAAATGAGCGGTTTTAAATAATGCCACGCTGTCCGCAGCACAATGCCTCGGCCTCCAAAGGGCTAAACCAGCTCCCACTGATTAAAGCCTGATCCCTTCCTTGAAGGGCCGGGCAGATGGTGCCGCAGGCGTGGGCTCTCGCCGGGACCCTCCCAGGCACACTTCTTTTGTCGGCAGTTTAACACCGTGAATGGGAAATCCTGGGAGCTGCGGGCTCGCACCATCTGATGGGAATGGTGAACCAGGCGCCCTGCCCCGCTGCCAGCGCGCACGACAGCCCTCAGCTCCCAAACTCCCGGCTCCCCGTCCCTTGGAAAGGGATCACAAATCTTCCATTCCCCCGTGCCTGCCTCACCCGCCCTCTGTATGCTGCTGCTGGGGGACAGGAGCAAATATTGCCCCTGGTTGGTTTGGTTATTGAAAACTTAATGGCAACAGCATTTCCCAGCTGAAGCTTGTGAATAATAAATTGTCTAGACTGGGGCTGTCCCTACAGTATATTCCTTATGGAGTGCAGAATGTACTTCCCTCAAGGATTTCAGTATGGAAAAATCATCTTGTGCTGTAGGAAGTGCAGTCAGTCTTTGTTAGAAGTCTGTAATTAGTTTGCTCAGTTTGGGCTTTTTTAAGAATCTCACTGTTAAGGCAGCGGTCTGTCCCCCTGAAATGTGTTTGTGATCCCAACCCTTGTCCCTGTGCTCCATATCCATGGGAGGACTTTGTGTGTTGGACTGCTGCTGCAGAGCCAGAAAGTTGGGCTGTCTGAGGCTCAGAGACACGATTTGCCCTGTTTTGGGAATGAAGGATTAAAAGAGACAAATCCCCAAAATTGCCAAACGTGGAGTTGACTGAACGACGGGACACAATGATTCCCTTCTTTGGAGGCGGGTGTGAGACCTGGAGACGCTGTGGGCAGAGGCTGCTCCTCTGTAAATCCCATCAAATCCTCAGTTGCATCTCCCATCAAATCCTCAGTTGCACCATGAAGATGCTGTTTCCAAAACCACGGCCTGCCAGGGGTTGTCCCTGTCTGTACTCACAGCCCTGGAATGCCAGGCAGGAGCCCTGGCTTTTCCCATGTTCATCATCTCCAACTGGAGCTGCTCCCTGGTGCCCCTGAGCTGTGGTGGGAACCCCTGGGATTGCTGTGAGTTGAGGAACAACCACAGGGGATCCAGGAAAGGATCCAGCCACTCCGAGAGTGTCATTATAGGTTGGTGTCCGTGACAATCCATAAATCAGAACAGCTGGAGGACCTCTACCCTGAGGAATTGCGACTGGGCCTTTCTGCTCCTGGTTTACGGGTGGTGGTTTCAGCCCAGGTGTAGATTTACTACACACACGGTTTCCACAAAAACTGCTACTGCTTGTAATGCCAACTGACAGCTTTCTTGGCCCGTCTGATCCATAATTTTCCATGGAAGGGAACTCAGTGTGCTGCAATGGAGCAACAGGTCTGGAGGAGGGCGGACTATCAGCAAAGAGTGTGGAAACCCAGAATTTCCTTGTCTGTGTCATGCAGATTTAAAAAGCAGCGCCCTGTACCTCTGTGGCTGTGTACCTTCCAGCACACAACTCAATGGCTTGCACCAATTTTAGAGCATTTTTATTTTAGGCCATTTCCTACATTCGTGCCAGCCTGTCTCCCAGATGCCACTGATGGTGTTTTTAAAGAAATAATTACGATTTTTTATGTTGTTGCCTATTTTTTTTCCCCTGTGCCTTCCTTAAATGGTTTAAAATCTTTCTGACAACCCCTCTTGAGACACCTATTTAGTGTCAAAGAGCATAACGTTCCCAAGTTTTAAAAGGGCCCTCGCATAATACTGATCGATCAATGTGCTCCTTGGGAAAATAGCTCTCCAGATGGTCCATCGGGACAGGAATTGCTGGTCGTCACAATGCGGAGCCAAAAAGCGTCACTAATGTGGGCTGTTGTGAGGCACGCTTCCTTTGTGGGCCTCTGAATGCCCTAAATAGGGAAGAAAGTGTGGGAAACTCCGAGAAACTCAGGCCCACACTCTGAGGTTAATAGGGGCTTTGTCAGGAGAGTATTCCTGAGCTGTGGGATCAGCATAATAAACAACATCTTCCCTAAGGGTGGGAATGTGTTGGGAGCAGGGGAGAGTCACCCCAGGGGCCGGAGGAGCCATAAGAAGCTTTGCGTTCAATTATGAGAAGTGATAATAATTAATAAATTGTAAACATAACCTTTGCTGTGCGGGGGCCCGGCGGGCCGGAGGTCTGGCTTTTAGCTCTGGGGTAATTGGTAAATTAAAGCCCAGAGGGGCAACTCTGTGCTTGATGAAAAGCAGAAGGGGAGCACTTGCACCAGGCTGGATCTGACTCCTTGGAGCAAAAAAAAAGCAGCTTTCCCAGTGGGGTTTGGTCCCTGCCCACTGCCCAGGGAGGAGGCACTCGCTGTGGCTCTCCCTTTTTTACACAACCTGCAGAGGTGCTGCCAGCTGCGACCCTCAAACGTGGTTTCCTTGGGTGGAATCCTGTCCCCAGAAGAGCAGCAGCCTGTTCCGTGCCACGTGTGTGCCTCTGTTCCCAGCGGTGCACACCAGGCTGGGGTGGGCTTTGGGGCACATGGCACTCCAGCTGAGCCTGAGCTCCCCCCAAACTGCCCTAATTAGGCTTGATTTAAAACCCCACGGGCATGGACAACAGCTGGAGTTTTGCTGGGATTCAGAAGCTTGTGCTAATTGACAAGGACAAGTTGAGCACAGCGAGGTTGAAGTGACTTCTTCAAGCTCGCTAAGCAACCATAAAACCTAAAAATACCTCTTCTGAATTATTTAGCAGTTCATTAGGAAGCCCAAATCTGGAGCACTGATAGAGACCTGTACCAAACCCCTCCTTGCACTGCACGTGCAGAGAGGTGAAGAGCACTCAACCAGGCTGTGCACAGATAATAACCAAAATGAGCCGTGGCCCATAATGAGGCAGAGCAGCACGTCCCTGACCCGGCTGTTTGGCTTTGGGGGCCTTTCTGTGTGGTTAACAGAGGGTTTCACCACAAACCAAGCGAGGGCTGGGCAGGTTCAGTGTTGGATGCAGTTTGATCTGCCAGCTGAGCAGATCTCAGGTTGCTCCGTGCTTTTGACAAGATCGGGTGTTCAGTGTTTCCTTTTGTTTGGGAGCAAACCCTGCGTGCTTGAAATGCGGCTTTTCAAGGGCACCTCTCCCAGGGAATCTGAGGAGAGGTGGATTGTTGACCAAATGTGTTTTGTGCTGTTCCTGTGTCTCTGGAAGAAGGAGAGGGCTCCCTGTCATAAACCCAAATCAGTGAATTACTGTGGTTAGAGAATAGTTTTGTGAAATGATTATTTGTGCAGATTTCTTTTGAAGAGAAGGTAAAATAAAAGGAAATAATTTTGCAGAGGAAATGCTTCCTCAGTCCCTCCTATCTATTTACAAATACTTTTAGCCATATGTGGGCTAATTTCATTTCAGTGAAGGGAGCAATTCTGTTATTGCCTAACAGAATTTGTGTCAAAAAATTAAGGCAACAAAAATTAGTTCACCCTACTGCAGGTAGTTTCAAAGATCCCCGAGCTGAGGCAGGTGCCAAACTCTTTGGATGTTATTGGGAAATGTGCCCAATACTCCCTCCCAAACAGGCAGAAGGCACAAGGCTGAGCTCAGGTGGGAAAATTAGTGGGGGAGATGAAGTGGCTGTGGAATGAGTGATTGGTTGAAGGCTGAATAGGTTGCTGTTAAATCTGAAAGGCTGACACCTCTCAGCACCTCACTTCATTTTCATTTCCATTTTGATTTTTGATAATTTTTCTAGAGGTTGCTTCCTTACGGGATCTGAAATCCTGCTCTGCCAAAGGGATTTCACAGACATAATTCACGTATTGGAGGGAAGGGCTCGGAACTGACACCTCCTGATGGCTTCCCCATCTCAGGAGAGTCTGCGTGCACCCAGTCCAGCAGTGTCAGCCCTTTTAATCATTCCAAAGCAAAGGATTAATGACTAAACCCATTTTTATTGTATTGTACAGTGAAGACACGCAAGTTGAACATCACACAGGATGAATACATCACAACTTTATAAAAGCTTTTTAAGCTCCTTAGCATGCTCAGTGAATGATTATAGAGTACTTATTGCCTCCCTTCCTCCCCCTTTTCCTTAAGGTATAGCACAGGTATTTCCTTTACAAAAGGCATCAATTATCCCTCAAATGAGAGCAGCGCAAAGTGACACGAAGAGAATTGTCCCTAGAGCTCTCTGTGATCATCACAACTTTCTGTAAGAAGGATACTAAAAATAGCAGAGGAGCTTCAGAAGAATCAGCATTTCTTAATAACATCTTTCACTCAAAAGGGAAAGGCTCAATCCTCTCTTTATGATACAAAATACATTCTCCAAAGGGCTCCTTCTTGAGGAAGGTCAATACATTATCTAGAGACAATGGAGCACTTGAACCAGTGACCCAGGCAGCCAGCAGAAAGATTTCCACTGACAGCCACAGGCTCAGCAGCCTGTGATGGAAACTGCAGGGCATTTGCTCTCTAAATCACCACAGAACTTGGTCCTGTCTTTGGCCAGGAGCCACCAATAAAAGCAACAAATTTGCTGCAAGATACACCCACAGTCCTTCACTATGAAGGGAAACCACCCAGCGACCCTCATTTCTGGTGACAGAAAAACAATAACCGCCCCCTCCCACCTCTGGAAAGCAATGTTTCCTACTTCAAAGAGGAACTAATACACCACAGGTCCCTCTAGTTTTCGTAGCAAAACGTGGGAATAAAGTTCAGGAGGTCTACCAGGGTCTCCAGATGGTCGGAGCAGAAGCCACGCTCTTCTGGGCAGGCTGTTTTCTGGGGAACACGCAGGGAGACAGGGGGGAGCCACGCAGAGCTGGAGAGTACGAGGCATCTGCACCCAGCTGAGCCTTGCAGAAGTGCTTGATGAGCTGGACCTGGGTCTCCTTCTTGGGCTCGTAGTAGGACAGAAAGTGCATGGCTTCCTTGAGGCACCGCAGGTAGCCGCTGTTAAAGTCCTGCTCTGGGTTCTTGTGGATGAATGCTGGAAGAGAAAGAAAAGCAAATGCAGCGGGTTAAAATCATGACCAAAACATGGGGCAGTGATGATTTGTGCACTGACTTCCGTGTGCCTGGGGCTGGGGTGCTCCAGCCCCTGCTCGCCTCGGGGTGTCTGGGAGGGCACAGCCCTGGGAGCAGGTCCAGGTGTGCGATACCTGCTCTGCACTCACTTTTTTGGTCCTGCAGCTGGCTCTGCTGCTTCAGGTAGCTGACAGTCATCTCCAGGATGTCGGCTTTCTCCAGCTTGGAGTTGGGCTGGTGCCTCTGGAACTCCTTCTCCAGGAGCAGTTTCAGCTGCTCGATGCTGCTGTTAATCCGGTCCCGGCGCATTTTCTCCACCACCGGCTTCCTCAGCTGTGAGAGAGGAGCAGATCGTTAGGGACTCTGTGGGACCTGACCCCATTTCCCCTCTGATGCCCTGATACACCCATGTTCAAAGATGATTTTTTTTTAGCAGGAGAGCCGTGTAATGCTGCCTACCCATTCCCCATTCATTTTAATGTTTAAAAATCTATATAATCTCCCTTATCTGTCTTTAACGTATTTGCTTTCCCCCAGGCCACTTCTCCCTCTTCTCCCATGTCATATTTATTTGCTAGGGGCAGGCCAGCCTTTCCAATCCTCTCAGGGGCTCTACTTACTTTATTCTTTTCCTTTGGCAGCAGCTTCTCCTCCATGTGGATCATGAGAGCGTTGCTGGGAGCCATTCCGAGCGCTCAGCCCTGGGCACAGACCCCACCCAGCTGCTGTGCCGAGCGCGAGGCGATGCTTTGGCAGCTCCCAACCGCCTCTATTTATACCCGGGGAGCTGGGGCAGATACGTGAGTGTCGGGATCGCCGGTGTTTCCCACAGCCCCGCAGCCAATCCAGGCCCGCAGCGGGACAATAGAGGAAGCATCCATTAGTGCATGGTACATTGATTGCCAATGCCCCGGGGAGAATAACCTTCTGCCCACGCTGCTGGTGGAGTGTGCGGCGTGGGGAGCTGGGAAAGCACTGACCCTCCAGCTGGTTGGGCTGGGATCAATGGCATTCCTGAGGCCCCGCATGTGCCAGGCACAGTCGTGGCGTGGAGGAGGCACGCTTTTGGGGGAAGGTGGGAAAGGGAGGGCAGCCCTGCTAGGGTTCAAATCAACAGCCCCGGGGACATCTCTGCCCTTCCCAGAGCCTGGGGGATGTGTGTGTGTGTGTGTGTGTGTGTGTGTGTGTGTCTGTGTCCGTCCAGTTGTTGCACTTTAAGGGGTGACCCGAAGTGACCACGGGGTTCTTTGCAGGACATTTCTAAATGGATGTTGGAGGAACGGGGAGAATAACTAGGGAATGGTGACCCCACTTTCTCTCTTCCCCATAACACACTAGGGTCTGTGAGCCCATTGCACCAGTGTTCCCATTGTCCCCATTAAGGACAGCTCACACTGTCCAGCAGAGCTGGGCCGTGCAGAGTCACCCTCGTAGCTCTTGTTTTTCCTTTTTCTCATCTATCTCTTTCACACAGACATTTTCAGGAATGATGGTTAGGATGGGCTAAAGGATAACATCAGGCTCAACCCAGAATCCTGGGAAGTCTTGGGAAACCAGAGGTGGGTCACGGATGGGGTTTAGCAGCCAAGGCCCATCTTTGGCCCTGAGCAAGGAGGTCGGTTCTGCTTCTTGCTGAGCTTTCGTGTGTGCTCAGTTCTGACCTGGCCTTGCTGCAGCCTGGCCCTGCCAAGTGTTCTGAATGTCAGATCTCAGACACCACGTACCTGCCTCTCTGTGTAGCCCTCAGCGTGTCATCCCCACTGCATTTTTTTATCTGGAAAATGTGCTGCTTGCTTGTATCTGCATGGAAATGCTGGGATGAATTAAGCAACCATTTCTTTTGTGATAAAGGCAAGAAAAAGAACGAAGCTGTGAGGGCACTGGAGGTCAGTTCTGATTTTGTGTTATGAGAAAAATCTCTGCTTGAGTACAGTCCTCGAGGCAAAACATAAAAAACAATAAAATAAAATAATAAACATAACCCAGAAGCTACCTGGGGAAAGCTGTGCTGCATCCTGCCACGTGTGGGTCCAGCCCAGGGTGCCCCAGGCAGAGGTGGGCTCCTCCTCTGAGCATCTGGGCATGGCAAGGGAGGAGGGAAGTGTGCAGTGAGGTAAGAAAGCCAAAGAATTTCTTGCTTGGAAATGCTGCAATGAAGCCCGAGGGTAATGGGCAGTTGACAGGAAGGAGGGAGGTGTCACTGGAATAGGCAGCGACGTGGGACTCATTGTAGCAGCCTGAATGGACTCAGCTCTTTGTGAAGGGCAGATGTTGTCCTCGGAGCCCTTTATTCCCTGCGTTGTGGGAAAGCCAGGAGACAAGACATCTCATGAACACTTTGAAGCAGTCAAAGGATTATGATACAAAATAAGACACAGCTCAGAGACCATGCCCCAGCTTCTGCCAGCTTTAATGAGGTGTCGCCTGTTTTCCTGTGTTCTCTGGCTGGCCTTCCTCCAGGAGCTGGTATCCCGGGTTATCCCTTTCCTAGCAAGGGAGCCATGCTGGCAGACCTTGCAGCCAGGGGCTGACAGGTAGGCATGGACCAAGCTGGTTGAAGACTCTTCAGTGTCAAAAACCATCTTTTTCCCAACTCCTGAGAAGCCCTGACCTTTATTGCTGTATTAGAAGTGATAGCCAGATGGTCTTTTGGGAGTTGATTCTTTCCCTTTAAATCATTCAGGCTCAAGCACCGTCACTAATGTCGGGAGTAGTTGCAAGGCACACTTCTATTGTCCCAGCAAGAAATGTTATCAATGGGGGAAGAGTATGGGAAAGGCAGAGAAATCCAAACCCACACAGCCTGGCGCTAATAACTCCTTTGTGGAGCTGCGCTTCTGTCGGGGCGCCATGAACTCCGTGGCTTTTTCACCCAGGAAGGCTGAAACAGGCACGTTTCACCATCCAGGGGCTTCTCCAGGATCTGTGCGCACCAGGAGAAAGGGGTGACAAGGGGAAGGGACACCGGTTCACGCAGGGGTGGCCGCAGGAACACCGAGCTGAGCTGCAGCTCAGGCTATCCTGGGGCTGCTGGTTTGTTCCACTGTGCCTCAGTCTGCTCTTCTGGGAAATGGGAGAGTGGTGCTGAGCTCTTCCACAGAGCCCTCTTGGAACTGGGAGCTGACCTGTGCCTGTGGTGAGAGGCAGGGATGGGGCTTACACGGCCCTTGTGCTTTTCTGACATCACCTGGGAACACCTCAGGGAGCAGAGTGGAGGAGCAGCAGAGCTGGGGGTGCTGAGGGGGGCTCTTCTCCCTGTCTTGCAGAGGAGTTTCTTCCTGTCCATTTGGAGCAGTGCTGGGAAGGCTTTTTTATCCAGGGAAATGGAGAGAGGTCAGGATCAAGCCAGCTCTGATCTCAGTTTAATGGGGAATGTGCTGGTGGCAGCACCACCGAGGGACATGGCAGCAATAACACTGCCAGTGTCCAGGCAGACACACCTGAGTGGGAATTATTATCTTCGAATGCTACTAAAAATGATGAACCTTGAAGAACTATCGGGTCTCTGTGTGACTGCTGGGCGGACCTGTCCTAATGGTTAAGATTCATGGATTTCAGCACCACAAACCCCTGCATTATTAGCACATCCCTTCACCACCCTAGTGTACTCAAAACTTATTCCGAGGATGTTCCTGGCCAAGGAGTGAAAATACAGAGAATTACCTGTTTGAGCTGACCCCTAATGATCCTTTGACTCTTCTTAATTAGGGAGCCACTGCTTCCTTTGGTATCTCACATGAAGATCCCTTCTTTCAGCCCAAATCCTGCCCCTGCCCCTGTCCCTAACCCTGTCCCTAGCCCTAGCCCTAATCCTAACCCTAACCCTAGCCCTAACCCTAACCCTAGCCCTAACCTTAGCCCTAGCCCTAATCCTAACCCTAACCCTAGCCCTAACCCTAACCCTAGCCCTAACCTTAGCCCTAGCCCTAGCCCTAGCCCTAACCCTAACCCTAGCCCTAACCCTAACCCTGCCTATCATGCTCTGCTCAGGGTCTTTCAGTGCCATGACACAGAAAATAGTTTAAAAATGGTTTGTCTGGAAGGCAATATGTGAAGAAATAACCATGTAAAACTTGCTATCCAGGATTGGCTTCTGTTCCCACAAGGGAATCATAACTCCACATGTGAACCAATGGAGTGGGAGTCGAGGGAAATCTGCCTCTTCCAGGGGAAAAGGTTATGTTGTTATTAGACCTATTGTATGAAATATTCCATTAAATGTCATTAACATGGCATTATCTTGCCTCCTTGAGACATCAGAACCCCCTCAAAAAGGGGTCTTAATACTGTAAAGTACATTCTTCACAGATTTAACCTTTTTTAATTAGTTTTTCTTCAGATCCAGAATGTTTAATATACTGCCATTCCCAGGTGGATGAGTGAAGGAAAGTGGACTTTGATCATTAAGAAACATCTGAGACAATTTGATCTGCATTTTTAGGGTTGTTAGAGGCAAAAGCAATTTCTATAGCTGCTTGTGTGGTGACCCCCAAGTAGCCATGCCCCAATGACATAGTCCTTCTACAGTGAGTATAACAAATAATTAAAAATTAAGGAGAATTTATTATTTTTCTGCCCAGCTGAAATTCCCACAAGTCACCTCTCGGCATATTCAAGAGTGCACAAGAGGGATTTATTATTTCCTGGTATATTGACTCTGAAAGGTCTGGGGATTACAGCTGCTTTGCACATGAATAGCTGGAGTGTGTTGTACAAAAGGCATGGTCTGTGGGATAATGGGGTTGGATGTGGGAAAGCGCTGACCCTGGGGGAGAGCAGGCTGGTGCCTGATGGCAGGAATCAATTATGTCTCAAAGGAACACATTGCCCTGGGAGCAGGCTTGGCGGGAGCCACCATGTTCTGTGTTTACCACCCTCCTCCTTCCAAACCCGGATAAAACAACCACGGGATATATCCTGTCCTTCTGCTCCTTCCCGGGGCTCCCGGCGCTCAGTGCTGAGTTACCGGGGGTTTTGGAAATGCTGCTGTTCCCCATCTCTGGAATGGGGCTGGGGGATCTCCCACGTGCTGCCAGCTGGGTTGGAGGTTTCTCCCAAGCACTCCGGATAGTGCTGAGTTCACTGGGAGCTCCTTGAAAATCCTCATCAGTCACCTCCCCTGCCCTGGCCAAGGAAAGGAACAGCCTGTCACTGACAATGCAGTGGGGGCAGCAAACAGAAGCTGCTGGGTTCATGCACTTCCTTCATTGTTTGGTTTTGGGTGGGTTTTTTGGGAGACAGTGGCATTCAGCTCTTACAATGGGCTCCACACCTCTGAGGCTCCGGCAGTGCTGCCAGCCTTTCAAATGTCAAAATTTGGGCTTTGAGAAACCAAGAAACAGGCAGAGCATCACAGGGGTTTAACAAAAACAATTTGATGTTTCTAATAAAAATAAAAGCATTTTGATGGATTTTTTTCTTTTACTGAGAATTTGGACTTTGGATCGATACAATTAATTTTCTCTTACAGAATTATGAGGCTTGGATGTGAAGCTCTGCTGAAGGCCCTAAGTATTATAAGTCTCCTGATAAAAGTCACAAGACTCAGCAAACAGTGCTGCCAAGCCTTTGGCAGGGAGCAGGTATCCTGCGGAGAGGATATTTCAGCGGAGCAGGTTGGGAATAGGGAATGTGGTTCCTGAGGTCTGGCCCCAGCAACCACTTACTGTCATTAACGAGAGGGGAATGGTGTGTCCGTGCCAGACAGGAGGGCAGGCACCTCTCCCCGACAGGAGCAGCAATTAATCCCATCTGCATGGGGCAGATATTTAATCACTCAGAGGCCAGCAAGGGCAGCAGTGGGAGATAAGAGCCACAGGCTTCCTGGGTATCCCCTGAGCCTCATTTGATTGTTCCTGCCTTGGGAACAAGTCTATAACCTGAAGCTGACTCTCCCTTATGCCTTGGTGGATTTCTCCCCTTCCCTTGAGCTCAGCCTGAGTTTTGGGGTGAGTTTTGGGGTGTAAGCTCCCACTGGAACCCATTTTCTTGTGCTTGGGAGCTGTCAGTCACCAGCTGTGGAGGACAACGGGCATGTGTGTGGGGAAAGTGTCCCGGGGCTCCTGTGAGGTCCTGCCCTGCCAGGCAGGTGGGTTTTGGAGACATCTTTGCCATGCTCAGCAGGCAGAAGAATGAAGATACGGTGTCTGATAAAAGCAAGAAGGGCTTTTCAGAAGGTAGATAACCTGGTCCTGAGCCAAGCAAAGGACTGGCAGAGGGGCACACACGAGAGCTGCCAGGCCATGGGCAGGGTTGAGTGCCCTCATCTCCATCCACAGGGCAAGGCACGCAGTCAAATTCTCTCATATTCCCTCAGGAGTCCAGGTAATTCAGGGCACAACTGCATCCCCTCCCCTGAGGAGCTCCAGTCCCAGGATAACCATACCTGCTGGGAAGCAGCTGAGCAGAATTCCATGGTGCTGACAGACCGACTTGCTCAGGGACTAAGCACAGCTGCAGGTCTGCAGGAGAATGAATAAGCAAATTAAAACTTAGTTTACTTTCTGGAGAGATGAGTTATTTTCTGTTGAACACATTAGTATTTCCTGATCGGGGATTTGAGTGCATCTCCCTTTTCCAGCCATTTCACGGGCTTAGAAGAATTATACTAAATAACATTGTCAAACCCCACTGCTGAACTTGAGGGCAGAGGAGACCTTTGGTGTCTGCTTATCTGGGTGGTGCATGGCTGTGAGTGTGGTCCAGCCTGGAAATCCAAGTCCTCCCACAAGCAAGGGAGCTGGCCCCATTCAGAGATGCCAAAGCTAATTAAAACAAAAGTGGGTGCTGAGCATTTTTGCAAACCAGATGTCTCAAACAGCCTCTTGGCCATAGAAGCCTGCAACCTGTAGGCTGTTTGAAATCTTGAAATCTTGGTTTTCTCCTCTCAGCCTCATTTTCCCGCCTTTGTAAAACATTGCTAATAATACATCCTCACCCACGGAGGAGGTTGCTGAGAATTCATTAGCTGGTATTTGTAAAGCACTTTGAAAATGCAAAGCCAGTGCATTATTCCTACTCTTCTGGATGCTTTCCATGTTATTAAAATCAGGATTTCAGAAAGGCTTATCTGGGATCAAAACAGCATCCCAAACTTGAAAGGAAGCAAGACTGTTAAACCATCAACTGTCGCCTCCCCCCTCCAGCCAGATGTTAAGCCCTAAAGAACTGAAGTGGCACAAGGAATTACTTTCCCAAGTTCCCCCAGCTGGGCTGACAGGCCTTGATCAATGGTTTTCTCCACGGTGAGGGCTATGCAGATGGTCTGCCCAGAGCAAGGTTTCTGTGGAGTACAAAGGGAAGTCAAACACCATTTCTAATTCAGCTTGTAGCATGGCACACTTCCTTTATCCTGCGCCTGAATGCCCTGAATGGGAGAGCGGTGTGGGAAACTGGAGGGAACTCCACACTCACCACGGCTGCGGGGCTCTGAGACACCCCTGTCCTCACACCACATCTGCCTGTGACAGGCAGGGGGGAAAGGAGTGACAGATCGAAAAATCAGATTATAAAACCTGCAAGGAGGGAAAGTAAACCACGAGGAAAAGGGGGAAAAAAAGGGAAGGAAGCTGTGCAGGAAGACGGAAATTGCACCAGGACAGGGAAGGACAGGGAGGAAATGCAGGGAAGGGTTAGGAGGAAAAACAGGGAAGGGCTGGGAGGAAATGACAGGGAAGGGAGCTGCAGAACAGAGTCTTGCTCTTCCACCAGTCAGGCCAAAGACAATTATCGCACTGGAGGTGGCAGAAGCGGGTTAGATTGCACTGAGACTTCTGAGCCGCATGCCCTGTTTGCCTCTTTAATTGCCCAATCTGTTCGTATGTCCCAGGAAACACAGCAATTCCTGTGCACCGTGAGGGTATTGTGAGAGTTTTGTACGGCCCATGTGGAGCTACGGGAACTGAGCCTGGCTGTTAGGAAAACTCAATCAGGTTTTATACCAGCGATACCAGGGGCATGAAAGAAATGGGAAACAACAGACCTGAGTCTCCTTTTGGTATCTGGAAGGAGAAAATTCAGATTTTGATTAGGTTTGGATAAATTCTGCTGTAGGTGTAGAGGTAATTTGTATTTACAAGTTAACAGAGATCAGGAAATAGTTCCAGAGGCACAAAATCTGCACAGCAAATCTTGGAGTCCAAATTCACTGTTGGCCTCAGGGGGGATCCCAGTAAGGCCCTTGGGATTGGACCCATTTTATTTTCCACCTCAGGATGCTCCTCAGGACTCGGCACTAACTAAATATCCCACATTTTGCTGTCTTTCCTGTTCCCAGTTCATCTCTGCCCCGCTCCCCTTTCTGAATGACTTACTAACATACGGCTGTGGAAGTTTGCGTGCTCCGGAGTTTCCCACACCATTCCTTAACTATATTCCCTCCTGTCACAAAGGAAGTGTGCCCGACTACAAACCACATTAGCAACGGTGCTTGGCTCTGCTTTGTGTTCAGTGGGAAACCCTGCTCCCAAAAGGCCATCTGGGCAGCACGGACCGGGAGGGAAGCAGTAGGAGCAGGGAGCATCTCTCCAGACTTGGGAAAGCAGCAGCATCCTTCAGGCTTTCTAAAGGGCTAACATCTGGCAGGGATTCTGGGGCAAGGCTGTTGTTGATGCCCTGTTTCAAACATCCAGATCCAGTATTTTGGGATCCTAATGAGCTTTCTGTCCAGTAGTGTTTGGAGTAGGAGGTGTGTAATTCCAAATTCATTCTTCTTAAAGTCCACGGACTCTGCAAACTTTATAACAGGGAGGAATTTTTGTTATCACTTTCTTTAGGATTTCCCACCCAAAGCAGAGCATCTATTTCGGGCAACTGAGCATCTAATCTGAGTAACTCTTCCAACTCGGTCAGTAACTGACTAATTTTTCCCCTCAGAGCTTGTGCAACCAAAGAGAAAATAAAAAGCTGTTTTAAATACATGTTTTTATTTCAGATGCTTTAAAATTTGTGCGTGACACAGAGCGAGGACAGAGGAACCTCAGTGGATTTCCCACCCAAGGGAGACTTTGCTACGTTCACCTCCCAGTAATACATTGAGTATTGCAATTCTTACTTTCACACTCAATTTAAATATGTAGGGCCTCCAGCCTCTCTAGCGAAAGTGGAATGCGACAGAAGATTATTTTGCATTCAGTCTCCTCAGGTGCCAGCTCTGGGTCAGTTTGGATGCTGGTGGAGAGGAAATTCTGAGCACCGAGCCCTTGACTGTGCCAGCGCACAACCACTCCCAAGAGCAAGGAGGGTGAGGTTGGCACGACTGTTCCCATGGAATTAATGTAGTTTTTATCTGGATGTTAAGTGGAGAATAAGAGGAAAGCAGCAAGAGGAAAACAGCAATTGTCTCTAGCAAAACTGCTCTGCCCATCACAGGACTGGCACTTTTCTTCTTTGTGTGCTCAATTAACGAGCTGGAGAAACGAGTCCCAGCTCCGGAGTTTCTGTTTCAGGGAATCACCCCGAGAGGGATGAGCAGAGGGCGAGATTGGTTTCAGAGGTGGCATTACATGGGCTCAGAGATAATCCACAGGCTTTGAGGAGAACATGTGAAACGGTGTCACAAAAGCTTTCCCACAACTTGACATAAAAGACCCGGAGCTCAACAGCTGCTGCTCTGTGCCGAGAGAAGGGAGCCCATTCAGGGCAGCACAATAGGGATGGAAAAGCAGAGCCTGGAAGAGGTCATTGAAGCCCTACCTGGTGCTCCAATAATGAGCTGCAGAGTGAGAGAGAAATGTGCCCCTGTGCTCTGGGTGTGGGTGTGTTCACGTTAAAGGCCGTGTGTGACCACACACACACATTAATGTAAAGGTGAACACACCTACACATTTATTAATGGTATTTGTACAACTGGTATTTACTCTTTACAGTAAGACCTCCCCAAACATGAGCCCTGACATTACGTGATGGATAAATTGCTGGCAGATCTGGTTCAAGTTTTCCAGCAGGAATCCCTGGCTGTGTTTTTATCAGAGACTGTCAGCTCTCCCAGCTGCAGGCACCTCCTGAGCACAGGCTGTGCACAGAAACTGGCCCAGGAGAGAATAATGAGGAATCAGGAATTTGATTTCTAATAAGTTTATGAGGCTATAAATCTCTTTTGCACCCAGTTTTCCTCCGTGCATAGACTAAATGAAAATAATTAGAGTAAAATGTGTTTTGGGGAGGAAGTGAGAAGCAGCATGGGATACTGAACTGGTCCCAAAACACTCCCAAGACCCTTCTCCACAGGTATTTGTCTTGCAGGTATTTGGAAACAGAAACATAAAGCGCTTATGACTTGCCTTGAGAGTTTTCTAAAGGGCTGCATAAGGTACTGAGGGAAGGGAACAAAGATCAAACCAGAAAACATTTTCAGTAATTGCGGGTACTTAAAATTAAACGTTTTTATTTGCAGCAAGTCAAAGTGGGAAAGCCGTTTTCTGTTTCCCCTGGGCAAAGCTGATGCCAGAGTCACCGGTGGGAGAACCGCAAGCGGCTCACTGTGGAAACCAGGTGAGCGGATTTGGGGAATTTCTGGACGCCGAGAGCTGCTCGCGTGTGCGTGTGCCTTGTGCCTGCTCCAGCGTGTGCCTGGGCGCGCTCCCGCTCACAGCATTCCCGCCATCGGCAGCTGACCTCCTCCTTCCTCCTCCTCCTTCCTCCCGCATGTGAACCCCGGGCTGCCCCTGGAATGCTATTGATCCGCGGCATTAGTCAGCAGCCTTTCCCATTGAAGGGCAGCTCTTTCCCAGCTCCTGACACGTAACTCTGATCCCAGCCTTTCACGGAGCACACACTCCCCACCTGCTCATCTGGGAGAAGGTCATTATCCGCGGGCTATTCACTGGCACTGGAGCATGCAAGAATAGCTGCTTCTCCCATTGTGCTGCCCATCGCCCGGATTGGCTGGCGAGTGTGGGAAACGCCACCGAGCCGCAGACCCACACACTCGCCCCGAGCTCGGACAGTATAAATATCGGGCACAGGCAGCTTCCCGCAACACGTTTCTCCTGGATTCCCCTCCAAGACCTCTCTGCTCAGGACAGATGGCTCCCAGCACCGTTTTCTTGGAGCCCGACAACCTGCTGACACCAAAGGAGAAAAACAAAGTAAGTGCAGGCACAGCACAGCAGAGCAGTTTACACCAGCTGAGACCTCACCTCACGCTGTTTAGGAGCAGTGGTGGGCAACAAACGTGTTGCCCTGCGGAGAGTCGGGGGGAGCATCCTTTGATAACAGGTCTCTTTTCCTTTGCTTTTTACAGCTGAGGAAGCCGGTGGTGGAGAAAATGCGCCGGGACCGGATTAACAGCAGCATCGAGCAGCTGAAACTGCTCCTGGAGAAGGAGTTCCAGAGGCACCAGCCCAACTCCAAGCTGGAGAAAGCCGACATCCTGGAGATGACTGTCAGCTACCTGAAGCAGCAGAGCCAGCTGCAGATGAAGAGTAAGTATTGAGTTTTCATTCAGTCTCCACGTTACTTCGAATCTGTGACTGTTGTATGAATCTCGAGCCATGAACAACTGCTCTAAACTATTCTTTCTTCCCTCTCCCTCTTTCCTTCCCTTCTCTAGCTGCAGGATCCTTCCATAAAAGCTCCCAGTTTGACTTCAGAGAGGGCTATTCCAGGTGTCTGCAAGAAGCTTTCCATTTCCTCTCCCTCCACAAAGTCCGAACTGAAACACAGACCAAACTTTTAAGCCACTTCCAGAAGAGCCAGTCAGCTGCTCCAGAGGCCTCCTTCTCCCCTGGGAACACCGGTGCCCTGAAGCAAGTGTCTCCAAAGGACAGCAGCCCTCTCTGGAGGCCCTGGTAGTCGGGGGAGTCCTCACTGCACGGACCTGTGACAGTCCAGAGGAAGGATCTGACTGCATCTGATAGTCCAGCTCTGATCCTCTCTCCTGTAGGGAATTTTATTTCCCCCTGTGTTTTATTTATGTATGAGAGAATGCCACGCTTTTGACTTTTTGGGGATCCTCTGGCAAAAGCTGAGGCGTTCTCTTTAGTGTTGAAGCTGTGTAGGCACTGCTGCAGTGCTGCCCGAGCAGGGGCAACGTCTTCAGAATGAAGGAGGGTGTTTGTAAATGTTACAGTTGTGATGGACAGGCATTGCTGTAGGAGATTTTCTCTAATCTTCCCAGTAAGAGCCATCAGCTTTGCTCTGGCTTGACTGGCGACTCTGGTTGGCTCAGTCACTCCGGAGGATAAATTTATTCCCTTTGGTTCATGGACACTTGGTTAAAATCGATTTCCCTCTGTTTGCTTATCAGTTTGTGCAGCATCAAAAGAGGGTTTGGTTTTGGTTTGGATTTCTCCCCCGTGGCCCTTTCATAGTCCTGTATATACAGTGTGAGGGATGACCAGGAGTTAGGAAACTATGTGGAATATTTCTACTATTTGATGCTTTTTTCAATTTAGAAAAAGAGTATGTTATTGCTTTATGTTAAAGAAAAGTAGTAGGTAACAGGCTTGATTTGTCAATGTTATACATTTTGGGTGTAAGCTATGCTTTTTTAGCATTTTCATTATAATAATGATTTTTATCTGTATTGAGTGGATGATTCCTGGTGGATGATGTTTCTCCCAGTGCTGGGACTGCCCTATGGCTCACCTGCATACTGTGTATGCGTCTCTGTGTGTGTAGAGAGCAATAAAATGCATTTGTGTGCAACTTTTGTGTGGGTCTCTCCATCCGAAGGATGTGCAGCCGCTTGCACCCCTGAGAAAGCTTAATGTCATCCTGAAGAAATGGATTTTTTTGTAAAGCTCAAGGAACTCCCATTCGTGTTTACTCTGTATATTCTTGTGAATCCCACCATGTGAGCTGCCCTGAACCCCAAGGAGTGCTCCTGTCACACAGATTCCCTCAGCTGAATTCTACTGAGCATTTCCTCGGTCACTGCCCCTCCTGTCCCAAACCCCCTCACCTGAGCAGGAATGTCCTACACCTGCCCAGGACCTGAGTCCTCCTTCCACACCATTTGTTCACAAACTTGGCCCCCTAAGCTGGGTTTTGAAGGGTTGGTTTGTGCCGGGTTTAGAGGACTTTGTACCAGGATTTGAAGGCTTGGTTTGCCAG
>VZTA01006002.1:0-93140 GCA_013398855.1 Mohoua ochrocephala | reverse complement strand
GGTTGTGCCAGGTTTTGAGGGGTTGGCTTGCCAGGATTTGAGGGGTTTGTCAGGTTTTGAGGGGGTTGCCACGATTTAAGGGGTTTGTCAGGCTTTGAGGGGTTTGCCATAGTTTGAGGGGTTTGTCAGGCTTTGAAGGATTTGTCAGGTTTTGAGGGGTTTGACACGATTTGAGGAGTTTGTCAGGTTTTGAAGGATTTGTCAGGTTTTGAGGGGTTTGACACCATTTGAGGACTTTGTCATGCTTTGAGGGGTTGGTTTGCCAGGATCTGAGGGGTTTCTCAGGCTTCGAGGGGCTGCTTTGGCACAATTTGAGGTATTTTACTGACTTTGAGCACAGTTCTCTTCCAACCAAAGTCTCCCCCGCAGTGCCCGGCCGGGAGGGCGGGAAGCGCTGAGGGAACCCGAGGCGCACAGCCCGGCGGCTTCCCCTTCCCTTCCCATTCCTTTCCCATTCCCTTCCCTTTCCGTCCCCTTCCTCCACGCTTTCTTTCGTTTTCGCTTTGGCGTCCTGCGGGGACCCCTGCCGGGGCACCATGAGGATGGCGAGTGGGGCCAGGGGGCGACCAGGGACCATGAGGGAACGGCCTCAGGCAGGGGCCGTGAGGGACCCGCCTGAGGGAACGGCCTGAGGGGCCGTGAGCGACCTGCCTGAGGGAACCGCGTGAGGGGACGGCCTGAGAGAACGGCCTGAGGGGCCGTGAGGGACTCGCCTCGGTGGCCGTGAGGGGAAACCACCTCAGGGGTCGTGAGGGACTGGCCTCAGGGGTCGTGAGTGAAAACCACCTCAGGGGTCGTGAGGGACTGGCCTCAGAGACCCGGTTCTTGCGGTGTAACCCAGTGTTTGTGTTGCCCCGAGGTTCTTGCCGTGCTGTCGGTCACACAGCCTCGTGGGCACAGAGTGTGATGCAGCCAAGAACACTTTATGCTTCTTCCCTTCGTGCAAAGGCAGAAGCGTGTGAGCTGCTGCCTGTGGTTAAGGGTTTCTGCAGGAATAGCTGGGTCACAAAGACTATGCTGAACTGTCCTTAGCCAGAGGTGCAGAGAGAAATCCTGTGGGTTTCTCCCTCCTAGGCACAAAACCCAAGGACAACGTGTGTGAAGTTTGCCCTCCTGGCACCTCCACCAGAGCCTGCATGTCAGAGACCTGCACCCCACTGCCCAGGGAAGCAGCTCGGACTCCTTGGGGGTGAATGAGGCTGTTGGGTCTTCATTTTGGTCTCTTCCGAACAGCAGCATCCTCCTTCCAGTAAGGCTCCGAGGGTGGAATCCTGTTCCTGCTCTTCTTAACTCCTCTCTTTATAAGCTCAGTGACATGACAGATTTAGTGTTCAGCCTCTCCTCCAAACTTATCACTGCATGGGAAGCTCTCAGGTGGCTCCAGCAGAGCTGGATGTGGAGCCTGGGAGAGAAGAACAATCCTGGTACCTGGGTTTCAGGTGACACATCCCTTATCCAGACTAGAATAGCTGACAGTTTGCTTTTGAGGAGAATCATTTTGCACTTAGAAGCATTAAAGCAAAGAGGTGAGAGCCAGCTCCTGCTTGGATTACCCACCAAGTCAGGAAGACCTTTGGGAGATGTGATGTGGAAAACAGGGCAGCAGTGCCACTGGCAGGTTCTAACACCACAATGACTTCTTTTCTCACATCCCACCTGAGGAGCAGGACACTTCCCCAGCTCTACCTCTGTTAGCAATCGTGGCAATCCTTGTCTCTGTGGTCCTGCTGGCTGGTGCAGCTGCCCTCACAGATATCTGGAAAAGGAGGAAAAGTTAGGTGCCCCATAAGTATGAAGAACATGACTGTAAAGGGGTAGTTTTGTAATAATATCCTGAAGAATGGTCTTAGTTCTTCAGCTGAAAATTCCCCTCGCTGCTTGTTGGTGGGACTGTTTCCTTCTCTTTGCAGCAGTGCAGGAGTCAGCGGTATCTCTTTTTTTTGGGTAATACATTAAAATCTGATTTGAGAGTGGCCCAACAGTGGTTCTTGCTCTTAAGGGAGAAGTGGAAGCCTGGCTATTAGCCCTGGAAAGAGTAGGATTTGCTGATAAAAGCTGACTGTTCATACTCTGCGTTTTCCTTTGACGTGTCATAAAACATGAACAGCACGGCCAGGCTTTGATGTTAACGAGGAGAAAGGGGATCAAACAACAGCTCCTGTGCAGGAAGTTGGTGCCGACCCCGAAGGAACCAGGCCTGAATTGGACATTGTTTGAACTGTGGCAGACAATGGGGATGGTTAAAAAACCCAGGCACACCCCTTTTTTTTTCCTAAATCATCATGAAGAGAAAGGCAGCTTGAAAATGAAAAGGAGGGTTTGCAAAGGAGTTAATGAAATAGCCCAGTGGCATCTTCTGAAGCATCAAAGTCTGAAATAGCTGAGTGATCAAGGCACTGGGAGTGTCATCAGGGGCTGGAAAGCTCTTCCCTTTTACATCCCCTTCAGGAGCAGTGGGCTGTGTGGAATGCCTGGACTTTTCTTCTTCCCCCATGGACAGTTGACACTTGGTATGCATTAATTATTCCACTATTGCTTGTTGGTGGGAAAAACCTGGCTTTTTTTTTTCCCATTTTAAACATTCCACATAATGCACAACGCAGTTTCCAAATGCATTTTTGTACAGATTTTTCAGTTTTTAGGAGTAAAGAAGATACTGCTGGGAAAAGGAATTGTGCACAGCAAGAACCAGGTAGTTTTTAGTAGAGAAAGCTAATATCCTCTGTGTCCACTGTGTCTAAAAATAAAGTTTTTATTAAAGAAAACACATTCTCCCTATGAAAGAACTTTCCTGGTACCTGCAGAAGGGAAGACTCTGAGTTGTGTGGCTGTTGGCTTTACCTTAAGGAAAAGGATTATTCTGGAAGAGCATCCTGGTGGAGGTCTTTTAAGGAAGGATTTGGTGAGGATAGAAATGCTTTAGTTATCAGAATTGTCTATGAAATGAGATGTGGAAGAATCTGGAGAGGCACAGAGAAGGCCTGGGATGGGTGTGCTGGGACATCTGGGAGGTGGCATCCACATGACCATGAGGAATGGTAAAAATGGGAAGTGGTGGCCTTTTGTGCAGGGAAAATATGATAGACAACTCCTTAATTTTTTTTTTAAATTTTAAAAAACTGTGTTAGTTTGTTCAGCAGAATTAGCTGTGGGTGTTTTTGCAGAATAAGGTGATGTTTCAGAAACTGTGGTTTATGGGAACGGCTGTGCAAAATCACAGCTCTGACGGGAAAAGCTGCAGGCAATGGAAAGTGGAAGGGTTTAGGGAATGCTTTAAAATGCCTTAAAAAAATCTCTGCTGTACACAGCCAGATCTGTCCGTGAAGAAACACTTTCTGTTACAGTTCTAAGAATAAAAACATGGTGATTTTTAGGGTGGGATTTGGTTTTCAAGTGCAAACACTGGTCCCATTCTTGTGTTCTGAAAACCTGTGCATTGCAGTAATCGTGGAAGGGCAAACTGCCTCCAGTTTCTGTCACCCCCAGCTCTTTTTGTGCAAAAAGGAGTGCCACAATTCCAAGGTTTGGGAAGTATCTGAACCTGAAAAGAGGCTGATTCTGAAAAGGAGTGCCACAATTCCAAGGTTTGGGAAGTATCTGAACCTGAAAAGAGGCTGATTCTGAAAAGGAGTGCCACAATTCCAAGGTTTGGGAAGTATCTGAACCTGAAAAGAGGCTGATTCTGAAAAGGAGTGCCACAATTCCAAGGTTTGGGAAGTATCTGAACCTGAAAAGAGGCTGATTCCTGTGTGTCTGCTGAGAATTGTGTTTGCTTTTGGTGGTCAAATAAGTGACAAATCTGTGAAGCGTTTTCCAACATTTCTTTCTGAAAATACCAGGAGCACCCAGCAAATCCACTTCTGGTTTTGTGCTTGCTGGTTTTGTGGCTGGTTTGGCTGCCTGACTGTGCCACAGTGAGCAGTAAATACAGGAATTGGGAAAGTACAATTTTTTGTTCTGACCTTTTTTTCTCTTTGGTTAATGTTTCATTGGGGGTGATGCCTTAAGTGGCCTCCTAAGACACAGAGACCAGACAAGAGCTAAGAGATTAAAAGATATTTATTTGAAGGGGCTTCAGAGGCACACCCTGGGCAGTCCAGAGGCTCCACCCCAGATGGACCCTGGCTCACGGGTTCTTCACCCTTTTATAAATTTGGTTCATTTGCATCTCAGGGTTCATTCTCCAATTATCAGCTCAGTTCATGATGGAATTATCCCAAGTTTGCCCCCCTTGAGAGGCTTTTAGTTGACATATTTTGGGGCCCGGTGTCCTTGGAGTGGGAACCTGCAGAGGTTTGTTGTGTGTGAGCAGCAGGAGAGAACAGCAGCTCCCAGGCCACAAGGAACTGCAGAGTCACACACCAGGCAGGGCAGGGTTTGAGAAATATAAAAGTTAAAACCTAAGGCATCAGGGGAGTTGGATGTTTTCCAGCTCTTCCAGCTGTGGAAGCTGCTAATTTTTAGCCACTGCTCATCCCTCTGCAACACTCACGAGGAGTCACTGCCATTGTTGAGTGGAAAACTTTCAAGATAAAACCAAACCCCCAAATGGAGAAAATTCAGAGAACGTGACAAGGCACCTTCAGCCATCTCTGTGCTACAACCAGCTTTCTGGTAAGTTCTGTTTTGGATTTTTTAAAATTTGCTGATGGCTTATTCTTGTTGCTGAAGGCAACTGGATCTTGACGTATTCAGTGTTATTGTTTTACTGAGGTGAACTTTTAAATAAACAGCAGTGAAAGCAGTTCATAAGGAGGGAAATGAGTTAAATATTACTGTTGTTCAGTAAGTGTTGTCATTAGGAGGAGGGATTTATTAATTTTTAGGTAGCAGTTTCTCCAAAGGTGTTTTTGCAAAGGCATACCTGTTCTCCAGCCCCATAATTGTGCCTTCCAGTGAGTTCACTTGCAGGTGGGAGCTGCTGTAGGTGAGCTGGGAGCCCTGCACAGCCAGGGAAAGAGGTGCAGCATCAACAAGGATCAGCAATCTACCAACTGAAAATGAATTTTTTTGCAGTATTTGATGTCTGCACCAACTGTGGTTCGATGGTGTCTGAAAGTTGCTCCAGCTGGATGTGAGTCTTGGTGTGTTTTAGGCGCTGGAGCGAGATTTGTCACCAGGTGGCAGCATGGGAGAAGGAAAGGCTTCGGATTCCTCCTGGGAAACATCGGGATCTTCCTTCTTTTCCTAAGTATGTAATAAAGCTTCTCTGAAGCTTCATTGTCTACGAGTCTAAAATGCAGCAAAACACCTCTGGGCACAGAACTTCCCACAGAGCTTAAACGTTTTATGATTGTGGAAAGGTAACACAGTGGTCAGTAGGAATTCAGGGCCATTTCCTGGGGATTTGGAGCCTGTCTCTTATCTCCAGTTTGTGTGGGGGCTGTAAGGGGAGGTTGGAGCTCGTGCACTTGGCACTGACACAAACTGGCAGATGGGAAGTGTTCTGCAGGTGGGAGATGGGATAAACTTACATGAGAAAATAGAGTAACTTCCATGTGCTGTGATGGTCACTTGGAATAAACCCTCCCAGGCACATTTTAATTATCCCTTTAACAGTTGCATGTGCCAGAACCTCTAAAATGGTCCATTTCAATGATTTTGCAGAGTCTCACAGGCAGTTACTGCCTTGCTGTCAAGTGATTCCCGTGCTAGAAAGAAAAGCATTTGCTGGACTAATATTCAAAACTCAGTATTAAATGTTGGAAGTTTAAAATATTCTCATTATAGTAGGATGCTTACCAAGGAAGGCCCCCCCAAACCTCTCCATAGGGAAATCCTTGCTGAATTGGCCACCGTGATTTTTTTTCTTTTAAATTTTATTAAAAATTAATACATGGTACATTTTCAAGTGTAAATACTGAAAAATAGCCTATGGCAAAATAAAAAGGCACAGGATTAAAACCAGCTTAATTGTTTTCATGGATACATGTCTGCTATTTGGCAAAAGGTATTTTATACACTTTCTACAAGAATAAGCATCATTTTAAATATATCTCTGAAGGGTGGGACCCTGTAGTTTAACCGTAAAGACAGGATTTGTACTCCTAAAATGTGATAATTGTAGTGATGCCTCACTTGAAGGTGGTTCTTTGGAGCAGGGGAACTCAAGTGCAGGAGCAGAGTGCGACAGGCGTCTCGACATAGAGCTCACTGTGTGACATGTCACGACAAATAGCAATCTCTGACAACAAAGCAGTGATCCAAGTGCAGGGGCACAGACAGCACGAGAGTTTACACCAGCTCTAACCTGATCTGGGGAGGAATGCACCAGAAACTGAACCAGAACACTGGAAACGGAGCAGGGGGACGTCTCAGGCAGCATTGCTGAGCCTCAGAAGGTGGAGCTGACGTATGAAAATTATTATTCCTTTCTGAAAAATAGATCTGTGGTGGCTTGTTGGTTTTGTTTTCATGTAAGAATTAGTCCTTGTAACCCTGATGCAGTGTCTTAGTAACAGTCAGGATGTCGTTGGAAACAGTCGTTCTGCCCGGGAACACACCGTGGCCTCCGGCACAGCCCGTCAGTCCCGGGATCCATCCCTGTGATCCCCGTGATCCCTGTGTGCTTCCCAGTGGCACCGGGAGAGCTGAGAGCTTCCTTGGCTCTCACTGCAGCAGCTGCCCCGGCAGCCCTGGCTGTGACTGAGCAGCAGAACACCGGGCACATCCCTGCCACGAGCTGTTTGTGGTGTCACCAGAGTGTCTCATCCTTGCTTACCACACCCGGCATTTCCCTGCGGGATGCATGGCCGTGCCCTTCTTACAGTGGAACACCTCGGAGAAGGCTTCAAAGTTCTGCAACGAGCCCACCACCCTAAACAAAGAGAAGGGACTCATTTACATGGAAATTGCTGTTCTGGGAAACAGAGACAGCCGTGTCCAGAAAGCGGTTTGGAGCCTCAGAACTCGGTTACAGTTCAGAATATGGGATACTTAAGGAAATAGAGGTAACATGAGCAATGAAGTGCCAGAACAGAGTGGGTTTGGTCCTGTTCCATCCCCTATGGATTGGCAAATTCACCAGGTCAGGTATAGGTACGTGCCCTCCAACAGTGTCCTACAAGCCATGGGAGAAAATCTGGAAAGTCAGTCTGGAGTTATCTCATGTGTTATCAGACTCTCCTGTGCTGTCCTGGTGCAATGAATGGAGTGAGTTGTGAGATAGTAAATGAGTAAAACCCACCTGTACTTCAGAGGGCTGTGAACGTCTGTCTTTATGGACTGACTGGCATATTCTGGTCTGTAGGAACCACACCAAACCTGGACAAGGAGGATTCACCATTAGTGGGTCAGTATTAAAGGGAATTCAAGTTGGGAGGCTTCTCACTGGCTTTCCTAAGAGCCGCCCCAGTTTGCTATGATGTCATTGGAGTACGTTTTATAGAGAGGCAGAATAGATGCAATTCTTTACTAATTAGCTTTTGTTTTATCAAGGTCTTGGATCAAGATCTGGTGCTGTGGGACAGATCTGTCAGTGCTGGATTTCACCCAGGTGTTTCCTCCAACAAAGTCCAAGGGCCTGAGGCACAACCCCGAGTGTTCTCACCTGGGCGAAGTTGAGGAAGAAGAGCTGTTTGTGGGACAGGTTCAGTCCAGGTAGCTTTGGCTCCTTCCCTTCCCGTTCCAGCCACTTCAAGTAGGCCTGGAAATGATCACAGACGAGCTCAGAGGAGCAGCAGGAGGTGGATTTTGAATGTTATTTTGTGGGGAGGGATTTTAGTCACCAGGTGAATGAACCAACATTGTTCCCTTTTGTATTTGTATAAATTTTCTCTCTCTAATACAAACAGTACAGAGAATTTTATGAAAAAGCTATCAGCATGAGCACTGTTGACTTTGTAAACTCTTTCTACAGATGCTTGTGTCTGGAAATAAAGTGTTAAGTTTCCTCTGCTTCTCTATAGCGATGATTTTTCTCTCTTCAGGTACCTGCTCATTAAATAGCAGATAACAACCTTGCTCAATGTTAAATCCATTACCTGTTATTGTTACACATTAATTGGCCAATTTGCTTTTTTAAGGTGTATTGACATGATGGAGACAAGTTAATGTGTCCTCACGCTGGTTAATTCCCAACATTCTGTTTCTGCAGCCTCTCTGCTGCTGAGACAGTCCCAAAGCACGAAACAAAAGGGAGAGCTGAGGGTAAAAATAGATCCAGCACCACAGAACATCCACGGGTTCCGTGTGCAGGCAGTTTGTGTCACCCCACACGGCTCCTCCACATCTGTGATGGCTTTTAGAACAATCCTAACAAAGTAATTAATTGGAATGGTGTCCCTCAGCGTTGGAAATTAGATTTCTGACAATTCAGGATGTTCTATAAACACCCTTAACACCATACTCAGAACACCAAAGATAAAAGGTTTTACTGTGACATCTGTTCGGGTTCTTTGTAGGGAAGAACATTCCCTGCTCACACCTGAGCTCCGCCTTTGGGTTGCTCCTGGGTGCAAGAACTGCAGCAAGCCATGGGCACATGAGCTTCCAGGTGTACAATTGAGGCTTTAGCTTTTGGAATATGGTAATATTATAAAATTAAATTCTGTTAATTAGAAATTAAATATGTTAATTGTCAACTTTTTAAAGCACAGAATAGGTGCCCCCATTGCTGGATGCTAGGTGAAGTTAACTCACAGGGTCTTTGAGGGTTACCTTATAAGCCTGTCGGACTCCTCCGTTATCTGCAATATTTTCTCCTAATGTGCTTATGCCACTGACCTGTGAAAATAATCATTTATTTACTCTATTGTCAGTAAAATCAGCAACTGTAAGAACCACAGGTCAGTCATACAACAGCCTGACATGCCTGGAGCCAAGGGAAGCTGTGACCTTGTGCTGGGACAAGAAAGGAGAGAATGAAATGAAACAAATCGCAGGGTAAGAGCTGTAGATTGGAACAGAGGGAGCACACACAAATATAACATGGACAGAACTCGGGCTGCTGCTGGGCAGAACATCACTGCACACAGACCCTGGGCTTTCTGGGCCACACCAGTGTCCCCAGTTTATCCCAACCCTCGTGCCTTGTTCCCAGAACAGTTACCTGTAGTAGCTGGGCTTTGTGCTTATCCTCCATGGGCATTCCCTGTTAAAGTCACTATTTGTACAAACCCAGAGCTGTGGCCGAGGTGGTTGTGGTTGTTACTCACATTCTGTCCCCCCGCCAGCTCCCAGGTGTAGTTCCCGTACTGGTGCACCATGCAGAGGGACTGCTCCTTGAAATGCAATGCTGAGAAGTTGCTCCACCAGTCCAGCATGTTCCCATCTTTGTCAAAATTCCTACCTGCAGGAAAACCCAGGGGAAAAAGGAAAGTTGTGAGCAAGACTTTAAAGCCACCATTCTTCCAGTGTAGCACCTGGGATGTTGGAGCTGCACTCCGTCTTTCCTCCTTGGATTAAGATGCTCAGAAATGTTTTGGGCACAGTTTATTCTCATTGTCACAAGGGAGTGGAATTGTGGTCTCTGTTATTCCCTCATTTCCTGTTCACTCAGCAGCCCTGACTCCAGGTATAGCACCAAGGCCTGGTTTCCATGTAACAAAACCTTCTCTCACCTCTGAGGTGCCTGAGGTGCTGGTTCTGTGTGTCCACATGACAGAACTGGGGTTTATAGAGAATTAAAAGCTGGAATCGCAGTTCTGGAGTTTGTGTTCTTGGCTCTCTGGCTAGAACAAGGTTTTTCTTTGCTCTAGAACTCCGTTTCTGCGGCTCTGTTGTGCGTTTATGTGTCATCTGCACAAACTTAATGAGCATAAAAAAACAGCTTGAAGAAAACCCATGTGTAAGAAATTACTGACTTGTAGAGTCAGAAGTGAACTTTTCCCCCAAATTCTTTTGCATGGCATTCGAGAAAGTTAAAAAAGTCAATTTATTTCAAGCATTTGTGTTGAAACCCAAAGTCTCCTGGGATTTCAAGACACTACTGACAGCTCTTCTATCCCAAAAACATTGTTCACAGATTTCACTGTATTCAGGAGCCCATGGATCTGCTTGCTTTGTGTTTCTGATTGATAATACTGTAAAAGTAACATTTTTTTCCTGAGAATTGTCATTGCCTCAATTTATTTTTAACATCTGCTTATTTCTTGTGCTCTGTTTAGGAAACATTCCCTGCAGAACCTTCCGCAGAGTGTTCCCAGCGTGCTCCTATTGCTCCTGAGCTGGATGTGACTGTGCAGGGATCTTCAGTCCCAGCAGTCTCACTTCGATTCCTGCCATGCCACGAGTTTTAGCTGAAATAATAACATTTTCTCAGTCATCTCCTCACCGTTGTCATCGAAGCCGTGAGTGATCTCATGCCCAATAACCATCCCAATCCCTCCAAAGTTCAGGGCCTGGGGCTGGTGTTTGCTGAAGAAAGGGGGCTGGAGAATCCCAGCAGGAAAAACTGCAAAGACAGGGAGAAAGAGGGAAATACTGTAAGGTGGCTTTGTTTTTTTATCCTTGGCAGACAGTTTGTTTGCTTGGTGTAAGGGTCAGGAAGGAACATAAAATATAAAATGATTAGAAACAAGCTCATGCCTCATGTGAAATTGTTTCTCTCTTGATAAATGGAAAATGACATTAGTTAATAAAGGTTTAATTTAGCACATCTGCAGCTACAGTATCTCCCTGTTTGACACCCAAGCAGCATTTACATTAAGCTTAGCCTAACTTGGTCCATAATGTTTGCTGCAGTGAGTCAAGAACAGAATGTTTAGGAGCTGTCCTTTGGAGAGAGGCACAGTTTGTGTGTTAGAGCCATTTTATAGGGGAACTGATGGAGGTTTTATTGCTTTATTTGGGTTAAGGAGAGGTTAGAAATCATCTGCTGATACCAACAACACTTGGAAGGTAAAACATGCACATGAGCAATTCCTGTAGACCACCAAAGGCACTCGATGCCAGTTGGGGAGGGGGGACAGTGAGGAATTTGTCCTGCTTCATCCTGCTGGCAAAAGCCTTGTCCAGAACTATGGGATTTGCTTTTCATCCCTTCTACAAAAGCTGAAAAGCAGAAGTGCTTCTAGAGGAATTCAGACTGCCGGTAATTCAGTCTAATGAGATATTTTATGTGAAGAGAGATACTGAAATTATATTGCAAGTAATTAATTCGGACACAACCCCTTTTTGGCTACACAGGTTTTACCCACACAATTTTGTGGAGAAATACATAAGCCAGACTGCAGTAAGACAGAGCAGTGTGGAAAATTGTTTTCTCAAGCTAGAGACATGAAGAAACAGAATTTAACTGACATACACACTATTGTGAGTGGTTGTGCTTGCATTTTTTCACAGGCATATTCACCTCCAAGTTGCTTAAATGAGTTACTTTTGTATGACTTAAAAAGACAAAGCTGGAGAGGAACCAGGTGGCTTCAGGACCTGAGTTCCCTGCCTGGAAAGCTGATTGCAATCTGTGTAAAACCACTGGGGATAAACTGGGAGCTGAGGTTGGCCACCAGTAAAGCCCCCAGGAGGGCCCTGCCGTGGCTGAAGGTGCTGGTGCTGCTGTACCTGCAGGATGGAGGTGAGTGGAAGCTGCACAAAGGAAACCAGATTTTGGGTGAGGTCAGAGGGCTAAATGATCATCAATTTGGATGTTTCTGCTTTTAGCAATTACAGAAGTTTTCTGTCGTGACTGTTGGTAGATTGGGCTGTTTCCACTCCTGGCCTTTGCCCTGTGAGCAGGATGCAGTTACTGTCTGGCCTAAAACCCCATGGATTTATCTTTCTGTGGTATCAGGAGTTGAGTCGCAGATCTTCCTGGCAGTCTGGGAATTTGAATAAGCACTCCTAGGGGCAATTATCCATTGTTTCTCCTGTTCGGGGTGCTCAGAATTCAGCAGAGACTCAGTTTTAACCTGAGCTCCTGCATGAGGTCTGAGCTCAGGGAGCACAGGGAGGCAGGCAGGGTCTGAAGATCTCCTGTGCTAAGAACAAGGAAGGGCGGCCCAGCAACCCTGCAGTGCCCACAGAGCTGATGTGCTCTGGGAGCAGAGGCAGGTTTCTGCAGCCTGGGATGGCTCTGAGCACTGTAATTCCAGAGTCATGTGCACAGAGCAAACTGGAGAGCTGCCCATGTGCTATCAGAATGTGGGAGCAGGAGCAGCCCAGGACACACTGGGAGCGTTCTCTGGGCGCTGGCACTGGTGCTGTCCCAGGCTTTCAAACTCAAGGCTGTTCAGTGACAGGGTATGAACTACACCTGCCAAGGAGGGGGAGCTGAATATTCATCAACAAAGTGCTTGAGCTGAACAGCCTGTCAGCCTTGGCCAGAATTCCCCGATGGGCACAGGCAGGTTTGCCTCTGGATGCAGACCTACACCGTTGTGTGGATAGAATTAATTGGTTAAAAGTGTTTAAACCTACCTATCTGGTTCCTGTTGGGGGAATAGAATGCATTGACCACTGCAGCTCCAATTATCCATCTAAAAAGAAATGTTGCACACAGTTAGTCATGACTTTTTTTTTTTAAAAGACATTTTTGAAATTTAGTTCTGTTTAAAAAATGCAAGGTATGTAGGGAAGGATTGTAAGGATGTAATCTTTGCAGGGATTATATATATCATAAGGAATATATGTATGAATATGTAAATATATAGATATATTAGGAGAAGGAAGAACCTTATAAAAAGAAGGAAAATCCATATAAGGAGATTATATAAGGAAAGGATTAATGTAGGGAAAAGGGTGCATTGAACACAGCTGTAAAGAATTCCTGATACCAGGAAATACCTGGTGGCTTGTTTATGGGCACCTTTCATCCAAAACACCCAACATTCAAGGGGAAAAGCACTTTTCACTTTACCTTAGAATTATTTAATTCCTTGATTATCTCAGCCACAGGCATTCCCAGGTACCCACAGCATGAGTTAAACCCACCATTAACCCAGAATTTAGGTTGTGTCTCTAACTCTTTCTGGAGACTCACATATCTTGGTCAACTCTCTCTCGAAGTTTCTTCAGGCTCTTTTGGGCTCCAGCTCGCAGGTTTTCCAGGATGTTTTCAAAGTAGCTGTGTTCACTGAAGTTTAACTACAGAAACAGGGATCCAAGTACATTAGTCAGCTGAGCAGGAAGAGGAACTCCTCATCCCACTGAGTGTCCTCTAAAGAATGTTTTGGTTGCGTGGTTTCACTGAATAGTTGGCTCTTTGCACCAATTATTTATTAATATGTTCATCTTAATGTCCTTGGAAAGGGCAGTTGCACAGGTACAAATATTCCAGTGGCAAGAGAGCAAATGCAGGTGTTTATTTTGAGGTTTTGAGTGAGATATGCACAGAATACTCACATTGGCATATTCCAGGTCCAGTTTCTCATTCTGATCTTCCAAAATATAATCTGGGTAGCCAATTTGTTCTTTGATTGCCATTGCCTGGAAGAAAAGAGTTGAATGTTTCCTCTTAGTTGTGATTTTTGTTGGGGTGTTGTCGGGTCGTTTTTACTAAAGTTTCGATGCAAAGAATAGTTAAATGTTTGGGGGTTTTTCTTGTTATTGGAATGGCGCTGATGGTCTTGAGTTCAGTTTAAAGTTGGAAATGGGTTTTTTTTGGGGAATTGCATTGTATCCAGTTGGCATTTTTATTGACGTGGGCTAACAAAGGATTGAAAGGAAAGGACAACGTAATAGGATAATAATGAACATCTAAGTCTTTTCCTCTCGTTTGTAGAGAAACTGGAAATGGCGATACTACAAAATGCCAAATATTTCATTCTTGGTTATCTCTGACATTCTCTGAACTTCTATTCTGAAGTTCTTGGTTATCTCTGACCTTCTCACGAGCTTTCTCCTTGGATGCCTCGTCCATCCACTGTAACTCATCCAAAGTCTCCACGAACACTTCGCGGATCTTCTCTATTAAATCTCGGACCTGAAAGAGATCCAGGGAGACATTCATCATTCACATGCCCTATTCCCAGGCACAGCTAAGGAGGGGTGAAAAGCCTCCTGCTGGAAGGTGGTGTCCCCAGATTCTGTGCTCTAAACCATGGTGCTGAGCATCTAAAAGAGCATCACAAACGAGTTCTCGCACCTTCTTGACTGGCGGATAACTCTCCCAGGCCAAAAATGGGGAGCTCATACCAGAGGGAAGGGGCACTGTGGGCATTGTGGATGTACAGTAGTATGAAGGGTAAACTACATACCATCCTCTTGCTCTCACCAGCAAAAGTCTCCCGGACATACATCGCTCCCACCGCGTTCTCCATGTTGTTGTTGACGTAACTCACGCACTCCCTCCAGCGCGCCTCCTCCAGCGTCGTCCCGTACAGGGCCTGCAGCACCAAAGCCCAGCATTAACCCTGCCCCTGCAGCTCTTCCAAACCATTGCCTAGAGGGCAGGTTGACCCAAAGGTTTCCACTGCTGTGATTGGGTTCGTTTGGGGATTCCATGACGTAATCATGGAATCACAGAACGGTTTGGGTTGGGAGGGAGTGTAAAGTTCATCTCTTTCCAAAAACCCCTGACACGGCTATTGTGTTGACCAGGCTGGATTTGGTGGCAGTTGTGCTCTCCTCTTTAGGAAGAGAGGAAATACCTTCCTGTAGCTGGCCCGAGCGTCCTTGAAGCGCCGGCTCAAGCTGCTGACCCGGTCGATCACCAGCCGCCAGATGAGGTAGTTCTGGATGGTGCTGTGTGGGAAAGCAAAGCTGAGCTGAATGCTCTGTAAAAACCAACACTGGTGCAGGCAGCCAGAGGGGAATCTCAGTTTTGGATGGAGATAAAGAAGGAAATCATTGCTGCCCGTCCCGGGTTTCACAGCATCTCAGTTAACTGCAGAGTCATCCAGCCTGAGGACTGGGCTGTCATATCTGTTCTGGGATTAATTTCTTATTTTTCTTCCTTCTAGAATGTAACAAGAACTAAGCCTGTCATGTATTTTTTTCTTCCCATTTAACCTTTTCCAAGCAAGCAGCAGGTGAAACACCTTGTACTGCAGTACCTGGACTTTGAAACCTCCAAAGGCATTTCCTGTATTTTACAAGGGTGTCATTTTTCCTCAGAAGCTCAGAACTAGCAAGGGGTTCCAACAACTGGCATTTCAGCACTCCTTCTGTGACTTTTGTCCTGCATATCACCCAGTTTCTTTACCTGGCTGAGTACTTGGAGATAATTGCTTTCAGTTCTTGTAGATAAGGCATCCCATACACAACCACCTCTTCCTCTGGGTCCACCTGGACACTTACTGAAGACATGACACCTTGGATGAAGAAGGTCCAGTTAAATTCCTAGGCAGACAGAGAGACATTCCAGTGTTGGATGTTTAAGTGCCTCAGTAACTGGACTTTTGACAGCCTTATGACCTTGAATGTAGCTGTTCAGTAGGACAAAGCTGTTTAAGAGACTCTGAAGGCAAGAGTAGGAATGGGAATGATTTTATACCTCTTTGTTGAAGCATGGATAAATTCACAAAGCCATTTCCAACTGGCATGGAATTAAGAGACCTGAAGTATGAGACTGCTCATGAAACACTTACATTGAATGCAAACTTTTCCTGCAGCTCTGCTAAGGTCATTTTGTTGTACAACAAGGTCACATCGTGCCTTTCCTCTGCTGGGGTCGTGGCCTGAAGACATTCACAAGGTTATTACTGGAATCAACTGACAGAACTGTCAATGGCTGAAATCACATGCAGGTGCATTTATATACATTCAAATAATGTGCAAATAAACCAGCTTGTTTGGGAAAAGGAAAATCATTTGGTTGTGCCCAGTGCTGCTTCCAAAAATGCAGTACAGGAACCTGGGTCCCTCCTATTCAATAATGTTTCAGGGATAAGTTGAGCCAGCTGGTTCCCTCTGCCCCCTTTAGAATGGAAGCCTCCTCTCGGGGATTTTTAGGGTGCTGTAGATTACTGAGGATGCAAGGGAGCCTGCCCTGGTGTTATCCCAGTGCATGGTTAGCAGAAGGTCCATTATCCTGCTTTAGAAGAGTTCCCCATAGAAATCAGGCTGGGACTGGAGCAGCACAGGAGCAGTGTACACAGCAGGCAGAATCAGAGACACAGAGGCTCTGATTTTTGGGCTGCTCACGGCACAAAAAGTCTTCTTCCCCCACTTTCTTCTCAAAACTGCTGCACAAACCAGCAAGAGACTCTTCCCCCTCACCCCTTGCCCCCCACAGCTTCCTGAGGAGTTCTTGATCTCTCTACTCACATTTGCAATCTCTGTTTCAAGCTCCATGACCTTTGCCATTTCCTCTTGGACGAAGGAATCATCTTTGGACACGTTCTTGTCTTCCCGGATCATTTTGGCGATGGTGATCATGAACTGCAGATAAGCTTCTCTCACCTGCACGCAGACACAGAATGTGTAGGAAAGGTTTGCTGTCCATCATTTCATAGAATCCCAGAATGGCTGGGGTTGGAAGGACCTTAAAACCCATCCAGTGCCACCCCCTGCCATGGGCAGGGACACCTTCCACTATCCCACATTGCTCCAAGCCCTGTCCAACCTGGCCTTGGACACTTCCAGGGCTGAGGCAGCCACAGCTTCTCTGGGCAACCTGTGCCAGGACCTCCCCACCCTCAAAGGGAAGGATTTCTTCCAATATCCAATCTAAACCTCCTCTCTGTCAGTTTGGACCCATTCCCCCTTGTCCTGTCACTCCAGGCCCTTGTAAACAGTCTCTCTTCACTATTTCTATAGTCTGTCTTCACATTTCTCATTCAACAAGCCATTCTCTTTGTCATGAATACCTTACAGGGCACTTGCCAGCCTCAAAACACACTTTCTGCTTCCCTGTGCCATCCAACCTTGGCATTCTGAGTTAGAATTACTGCTTGGGCAAAGAGGAGGCTCTGTGCTTTGAGTTACTTTATGGGAACAGTGATCCCTACAAGCCAAAATTCCAGGGTAAACAGGGAAAGTTTGAGTTCTCTGAAAGTAATACCATAAATCTTCTCAAGTCTGGTTTTACTGTCTGAAAGAAAAGCTCTGTTTCAGACAGTTTCCCAGTGACACCTTTGCTTTATTCCTGATGGGAGGCTCTGACTGATTTATGCCTCAGAATGGGCCTTGAAAAGCCATTTGGCTGCTGAGGGAGTGCTGATCCCTGACACAGGAACACTTGATGCTACCTGTTCTTCTCACATACTTTTCTTCCTCTGTAGACCTTGGAAGCCAGATAAACACAGTGACTGTGGTGAAATCGAGTCTGGGCACTTACAGATGATGATTTGTGGTTTTAGGCTGAATGCTGAGCCTTAATCAGGCCAGACTCCCCCAGGCCTCAGGAGGAGTTTTGCCAAAAGATGCTGGACTAAGCACAGGGGGAGTTTGGGTCATCAGAGTTGGGCTCATTGTCTGGGGGCAGCGAGCTGGTAAATACAAATAAAAAGGGGTTGTGTCTCCTCCTTGGTCATTAGGATTAAAAGCACAGCCTCAGCCCCCCTGCTTTGTGCCTTCAAATTAAAGCTGTATTGAGCAGAACCGGTTTTCTTTCGCTAGTTTAGGATTGTCTCTGCACTGTACCTGATTTCCTACCTCCTCCAAGTCAATCTATGTCTGACCTTCATGCCCCAATGCATAAATACCCCTCTTTTCTGCTGCGAGTGCTGCTGTGGAGGTGGCACTTGCAGGGGAGATTCCCGGGTCAGCAGCTCTCCACGTTTCCCAGCACAGCTTCCTGGAGATTGGTCTGTTGCAGGAGCTGGAAGCTCCTAAAGGTGCCCTGGAGGTGTGGGGACAATCCCCTATAAAACTCCCAGGGCTATATTTTAGCTACATTATATGTAAAATGTAGTCAAATACACTGAAGTGAGAAGAAAACTCTTCCCACTGATGTTTTCATCTGCCTTTACAACCACGAGACAAAAGAGTCTCAAATGCTGATTGTTTTCCCTCTGTATTCCCTTCCATTCTTGTTAGGAAAATTGGTTTGATGTTGGGCTGCAAATACTCTTTGTTAGCAAGGCATAATTGAGGAAAATAAAATGTACTAAAGCAGTATTTTCATCTTGGAAACAGACAAATTATCTGGCTCTGTTTGCAACAGCTTTCTGTGTATTTACAGAAACAGTGTTTTTGCAGAATCAGTGTTTTTGCCCTGAGCATTGACAGAGAAAAGCAGCTAGAAAATAATCTCTCACAATTTCATGTCATTTTGGGGGAAGGGGAGAGTAAGTGGCAGCAGATTCTTACTTGCTGAGCATCAGTGATTCGGAGGAAGAGACAAGCAAATCCCCTGCACTGAAAATGTGAACCTGTCCTTCAAAACGAGAGACTGTCTAAGCTGTAAAACATGATTTTATTTTCCCATAACCTTCTTCATCAGTTGGCCACTTCTGGGGAAGCTTGATATTTATACAGTTGTTCAGTCCTTTTGTAAACTTTACAAAATGTTGGCTTAGACAGTAAAAAACGTAGCAATGAATGTCACAGTCTAATTCTGATTGTTGCATAGCACGAAGATTCAGATATTGGGGTTACCCAGAGCACAGGGATAAGGAATAAAGTTGTTTTAGTGGCACAGAGGAAATCAGTACAAGGAATACTTACTCTTTGATAGTTGCCCCCATTAAAGTAGTAGTCCCTGGATGGCATTCCCAAACTCGGCTGGTCAATCTGAAGGGAAATGCATTTCTCTGGTTAGTGGTGAACAGGAATGGGGGTTGTCCCAAGGAATCCTTGAAAGGCAGCAGGAAATGCTGTGTGTGCCACCCTGTCTGTGTTGGAATGGCACCACTGCCAAACTCTCAGAGAATTTGGGCTCTCCTGGGTCTGGGGTGAGGTGGAAGGTTCAGCTCCTGCCTCTGGGTTTCCAGGTAAGGACAGGATGGATCTTAGTGTGGGTTATTAACCAAAATCTTTCAGTAATCATTGAGAGCCAAGAATAAATTTAAGCAGGTTGTTTAGGTTGCTTGACTTGAGGGCTGGACTTCCTGCACAACTGTTCATGAACAAACTCTGAAATACTCTTTATGTAGTTTAAACCCATGGTTTCCTGCTATATATTAAACCCCACCATCATTTTTGTAAGTCACAAGAATTTGCAGCCCTTAAATGCTGTAAATCAGCAAAGTTCCACTGATTTTTATTTCTTTTGCTATAACAAAAATTATGCTGCCATAAAACATTTCCCAAAATGTCTTTGAGACAGCTCTGACACGTGGGGTACAGAACTGTTGCCTACATTTTGCTGGTATTATCCTATGGGAAGCTCATCTGTCTGTAGTGTAAATAATTATCCTGTTATGATTCTGGAATATAAATAATTCCCTGTAATTTTATTCTTACATAAATGATGTGTCTGCTGGAATCCCGGTCATCATTCCACACGAACATGTCAATGAGGACACGTTTGTTAAACCTGGAGTTCATTATGGAAAGGTTTTCCTCCATGCTCCAGCTTGGCTCTGGGAGATAAAAGGGAAAACAGACGGAATTTATCAATGTGTGTCAGACTGATTGAAACTGTACAGTTCACAAGCTGGCTGCTGAAATTTTGGAGATCTATTGAAATGGATCAATGAGTGCTAAATGTGCGATACCCTGACTTCTGTTTGTGAAGAGAAACTGAAAACAGGGGATTTAATTTGGTGGCAGTGGCCTCCCTAACTCAGTAAATAATTCTGACCGAACCCTTCCAGGCCCAGCATTACCTTTGGTCTTACTCCAGTCTGCAGAAGCCACTGGCCAGTCTCCAACCATCCTCAAGGCCTCCAGCAGAGGCAGGGAATCTCGTTGCTCTATAAGACCTGAGGGAGGAAAGACAAATTCTGTATTGTTTTCATACGAAAAAAATTTAGGAAGAATAGGTAATGGGCCTAACAGCTTCAATTTGCAACGGAATGTGCCATAGCAAAAATTAAGAGATATCATGAAACCATCCTACATTAGTCTTCAGAAAAGGAATGAAAATACTTCTGTGGCTCCAGCAGTGATTTGGAGGGAATTGGTTTGGGAAGGAAGAGCTGGGACAGGTTTGTGCCTTCTGAAGGGAGAAGGCTTTGCATCCATACCAGGGGTACCCAGCACCCATCCTTTCCACGTCCCAAATGGGTATACTGAGGTTTAATGAAGTACCAAGGCATCTTCATCCATCTGAAGAGGAGTTTTCCAGGCGAGGCCACATGGATTAGACAGATATTGACTGGATTTTGCTTAACAGAACATTGGTGCTTTTGTACACCTGCTATTGAAAAAGGGAATCAATGGAACAAGAAGACACTCACTCTCATTCATGCAGGACTTGTAAAGGATTTTAGCTTTCTGAAATGCTTCTCTGTCCCCTTGATCTGAAGTCTCCAGCACACCTGGGGAAAGAATCATTGCCATGAGATTTTTGCCCCGGAGAGCTTTGATCATTTTGCAGAAATCCCTGAGGATTCAGGGCTGTGAGAAGCACTCGTAGGCTGCAATTACTGTGAAACCACAGAGCTCGTCATGCTATTAATGGAAAAAGTGTCAGGAGGAAGGACCTGCAGACAGCTTGTCCTGCTCCTTTTGGAGTTAGTACCCAATCACCTTTGGCTAATTTTTAGTGGGAACAGGATGTTCCCACAAAAGGGGTGTAGTAAGAGATGTAGAGATTAAAGGACCAGAGAGAAAAAAATCCCAATCAGCACTTCTCTGCAAGTTTATTTCTCTGTCTGATGTGCAGTCAGCAACCTCTGAAACCAAACACAGCTGCCTAAGGGTGGAGCAGCCCCATCCCTACCTTTCAGGATGATCTCCAGCTCGTCTCTCAGGATGTCAAAGATGCTGTATCTGGAGCTGGTCTCTGGGATCACGTGCCGGTTCAGCCAGCCCCCGCAGGCGTACTGGTAGAAATCCTTGCACGGGTCAGCTGTGGGGTCCATGTTCTGGATTATTCTGGCAGCTGGGCATCAAAATTGGAGAGCTGAATTCCACAGACTGCCCGGGAGTCTCTGGCGCTGCTGGAGACTCTCAAGGAGCTGCTTTGCAAGACTCACTCCCACAAATTATGACTTGAAGAATCCTATTTTCTGCTTAAAATTGGATCTGAATGGCAGAAGAGTTGTCCCAGAGCACGAGACCTTTCAGGGAACAGTGCCCAGTGCTCCCCTGGGCTCCAGTTTAGGCACTGCCCAAGAAACCAGTGTTTCCAGGGCTATTGGGAAAATCTGTGCTGGAGTCTCACCTCTCTTGAGGTGTAGATGCCAAAAATAAGAAGGTGAATGCCCCATGAGAGAGAAAATTCGGTCTAAAGGGAATTCTGTTATGCTTATAAAGACAGATTGTGTTGATCAATCCATGTCCTGGTGGCTCAGAGCCAGAGCTGAAAATTGCCACACTGGCAATTTTCCTGTGCTGCTCCCTTATGAATGATATTCCTTACCCAAGGGGAAATCTCATTCCTTTTCATCTACTTCAGCCCTAAACTCCGAATTATCTCTTATTCAGGCTCAGTACCGACACATAAAGCCTCCCCTCTGCAGCAGTAATTCATAATAACCCCATTACCTGCTGTCACACACCCAGGGGTGGTACAGATGTTGCCCGAGTTGGTGCCATAGTGGGAGCCTGCAGGGAGAGGAGGAGGAAAACAGATGGAATTAGTTGTTTTGGAAGGCAACTGCTCCAAAAGTCACTCACCAGAGCCCAATCTCGGTGACAGCTCTGCTTGGTTTGAGAGCAGGCGAGTGAATGTTGGTGCCAGTCACAGACATCAAATGACAACCGTGAAGAAATCTGGGGATTTTGGAGGAAAATGTATTGGCAGCAGCATTACAACAGTCTTGACAGTGAGTTTTATCTCTCCTGGAAGGAGAATAAGACCATCTTTTCTACCTGTTAACTGCCTCCACAGTCTTCCTGACACAAGCTGAAAGTACAGAATCCTTTTTCAGACAATCTATTCAGATGCTCTGAGCGTCTTCACTGAGCCTGAGAGGTTTAAACAGGGCTCAAAAAGCCCAGAGCTGGGCTACTGCTCCCACGCTGATCAGCCACCAAGATCAAATTGAGGAAAAGAAATGACTTTTATTTCTCCAAGTGTTTGTGTGTTGGGGAGGGAGAGCCTGTCACAGACTCCTTTGGCCACAATTTCACGTGGCCTTTAAGGCTGATCCTTGCTGCTCATCAGAGAGGTTGTCCCTAATGTGGAATTTTCAGGGCTGATGGAATAGTGTAGAAATAAGGAGACCGTGGAACTTGTGTTCAAATTTGTTTGGCCTTGAGTTAAGCGTGGAAAAGGCCAGTGGTGTCCTGATCTTGGCTATTCATTTTCTACTTCTGAGTGCTTAGTCTTGGTTGGTGCAATTCTCCCAGTGCAGAAGATCCCCAGAAAGCCTGTGCACACATCCTTTTTGAGGCTGAGTATTCAAGGGAGTGTTCTTGTGGTGCTGGGCAGGTGTCAGGTCCCTCCCGTGTGCTGTTCCCTGCAGAGCTGCACTGGGAGGGGTCTGAGCCCCTCAGCCTGAGGACCTTGGCCCTGAGAGAAGGAAATTCATTTTGCTGCTTTAATTTCCCATTTGAGAAACTGGATGTCTTGGTTTACTACCTCGGTATCCACTTCTATCAAATAGACAACGCACTGAAAAACAAAATCTTGATACTTTCCAGCAGATTTAGCCATTTTTAAGCTTTATTTTTGATCCTTGTTTGCAGAGAAGAGTTACTAAAAAAATCCCTTTCAATGCAAGTAAGTGCTTTACATGAGAGCAAACAAGATTACAGTAATTCAGAGAGAAATAAAACCGTGGGGGAGAAAAGAGGGCTTTGAAGTTCATCAGTGGAAGCGACATAAAAAGCCCCCACTGTGCTGGGGAATGTTCAGGGTTCAGCTGAGCATGGCCGTGCTGGGTGGGAGCACATCTGCATGAGAAAAACTCTGTGTCCTGCCCTGGCTGGTGTCTGGCAACCTGAACAAGGGAGGAGCCAAATATGTGGAACAATGGGAAGCTTCACAGAGATAGTTTTCTTTTTTTTTATCCTTTTTTTTTTTTGTTGTTGTTGTTGTTTGTTTCAGCATTTGTTGGGATTTTTTTTGTGTGCTGGATGAAGTTAAGCCCGAGTTTTGGAGTTTCTTAAACTCTCTCATAATTGAACAATTTTTAAAAAGCCCAGGGTATCTCCAAGGAGGAAAATAAAATAATTTGAGGAAAAGAAATGAGTAGTTCAAGAGCAAAAGGAAAGGAGCAATAGCAAAGAGCGAGGTGAGGAAGAAATAATTGTACTACAGGAATTTTGTGTATCTCTTATTCTTTCACAGGGACCAGGCAGAACTGAAATGAAACCTTTTTTCTTTCATTTATTTATTTATTTTAAAATCAAAGCTTCTTTCTTTAATATAACCTGACAATGTCTCACTTCAGTTCCTGAAACTGCTTCAGTTTCTGAACCCGACTGCTTTGAATGAGGCTTGAACTCCTCTCCCTTCCCCAAGCCCTGTGATTGTGATGCTGTAACTGAGCAGGATGAGCAGGGGAGCCAGAGCTGGTTTGGAATTTGAGGGCACACTCAGGGCTCTGAAACTCTGCCCCAAAACCAGATCATGGGAAATGGCTGGGGCAGAGATCTCAGTTTACCTCGAAAAGGGTCTCCTTTGTTTCTCTCAATTCTCTCCTTTATTGCTCAGTACCTTTCCTGCCACAGAACTTGGCTCTGGCTATGACCAACTCTGCCCTCCTTGGCTTTACAATGTCAGATCTTTGCTCACTCGACTGGAGCTTTGTCACCTGCACCTTCCACAAACTAGAAATGAACTTAAAATGCACCTTCTGAATTCTCAGCTTGACAACTCTGCCCTTTGTTCCCTCAAACTACTTCTCTAAAACAACAGCCCAAGTTTTCAGTAGAAATACAGGTATTTCTCTCTTTATTTCCCTCCCTGGTTAAACATTGCTGACAGGTTGAGTTACAGTGATAGAGAGGCTCCTGCTTTGACATCCATTTCAGTCTGATACAGCAGCAGAATTGATCAGGGAAGAGAAGCTTTAATGGAGATAAATGAAATTACCTGAGCTGTGGGACTACTCCAAATGGAAGAAAATGAGGGAAATGAAGCACTCCAGATGCTACTTCAGAGGTGAACTGCTCACCTGAGAGGTGGCAGAGCTGGGACATGCTTCAAACCCCCCCGGGGTCACTGTAGAGAGTTTCATTGTCTTAATTTGGCCTCACAAGGAGCCACTGAGCCCTGCCACATTTCCTGGCCAGCAGCAGGAGCCAGGAATGACTTGTGGGATCTCTGGGTCGCTGCTGTCCCCTTCAGCAGCTCACCTTTGGACTGACAATCCTTTTCCAACCCAAGTTGCTTTTCCAGGGCTTTGTTGAAGCTCCTTTTTTAGAGAACAAAAGCCAAGCCAAGCCTTCTGCAGGGCTCTGGAGGACACAGCTTGTGTTTAGTGTGTCCCCACTGTGCGTTTGGAGGAGCACAGATGGCTGGGGATGGCACACATGGAGACAATTAGAGCCACAGTTGTCACCAGGCGCTCACGTGGGAGCTTTTACCTCTCAGCACCTTCCCTGTTCTCAGATCTCCTCTGCTGAAGTGCTGTTGGCACTGCAAGCTGCCCTTGTTGCTCTTAAAACAGGGATTTGCTCGCAACAAACAACAGAATTGCCAAATTCGGGTTTTCTTTGTCAGAGAGGGCTGCCTGTGCCAGGTGTCAGCATCTTCAAAAGGAGTGCAGAACACAAATGTTCGACTTTATTCCACCTTTCCTAGGATTTCTTACCTATAAGCAGGGCTGAGCCAGGGTTTTGTGTGAGAACCAGTAAGTTGAGTGTTTATTTGCCCGTTCTGCAGCCCTGCATGGCCTGTCACTCCCCATTAAAGCTCTGCATTCATGTGGCTCCATCTGACTGCCACTGAGGAGAGCCTTGCCGCCCAAATGTCATCATGACTTGTGTGTTAGCTGCCACTTCTTGAAATTCTGCATCTCCCCTGAATAGCTGCCTCGTTAATGAAGGCTCCTGATGTCAAAGGACAATTGAGCACCAGTCGAGGAGAGGAGCCAGAGCTCAGCCACAACCTTGTCTCAGTTTAGATGCTGCTCCTGCTCAGCAGGCACATGTAAATCTGTTATTCAAGTGCCCAACAATCACATTCAGCATAGGAAATGCAGGAGAAAAACGTGGTTTTTTTGAAATCCACCCCCAGAACAAGGTGCTGCTCGGTTTGTATTTCTGTTTGTTTGGAGCCTGCCTCAGAGGAGAGCAGAGGGCCGTGACCTTGAGCTTCCTAACAGCCAGCAGTGACAACCTGTGGGGCTGCAGACACAAAAATATCTGTGAATCTTCCTCCCGAGGAGGCAACTTGGGAGCCAGAAAGTCAATCAAATAACCAGACATTACAGGAGCAGCAATTAGGTGAGGCTGGAAGTTGTTTGGAGCTAAGTTGCCTGGAGGAGCTGCTGAGTGATTTGATGTGTCAGGACAGTGAGGGTTGAGATGTTCCTCAGGCTGTGACCTTTCCAGCAAGGGAGGAGGTTTGGAGTTTAGTAAATAGTGAGAGGGAGCTGTGAAAAGGCTGCTGAGATGGGGGTGTGGGTGGGGGGGAAGGATTGAGAGCGTGGTGTGTTCGGGTCCAAACCCAGTCCTGCGCCCCTTGCTGGGATCCCCCAAATATTACTTTATTCTTCCTATGTTTTCTTTCAGCTTATTTAGATGAGGTTTTTTTGGATCTGAAAACTTCCTTGGATGTCAAAAATCCCCAAATTGTGTCCAGAACTCTGTAACTGCACTGCTGTGAGAGCTTGAGTATTTTTGTTGGCTGGGAATAGAGATAAAGATCCCAGTCAGCATTAACAGAACTCCAGGAATTACTGCTGTACCCACAGGCCTATTTCATGCACCACAGTGCTCTTCTGCAAGATAAATGTGAGCAGAAAAATATTCTCCCTGAACCACAAAGCCTAAACATGCCTTTATAAATTAAAAAAAAAAAAAAAAAGTGAATGCAAAGCAGGACAGGCAATGCTTTAATTTTCTAATTTAATTCCTAATTACAAGCTAAACAAAATTATTTTTAGAAGCCTGGGTAGTGTCATTCTGATCAAGGATGTACCAAGGTGAAGCGAGAAATCTGAATCTGCTCTTAGTGAACAATCCAGTGTCACATACACCTTCCAAAATTAGTATTTCAGTGAAATTAGCAATAGAAGAATCCCAGGATAACATTGTTGGTTGTATCCCATGAATGGTGCTCAGACATTCTGCTTTTTTCCTGTTGTTCTGTGGCATTTCTGTGGCACAGCTTTGAGCCAGAGGTGTTTTTCCCTTGGGGAGTCTGGGATTTGAGGCTTTTGGCTGAGCACTGGGAATGGGCTGAAGTGTGACAGCAACACAGAGCCAAGGGGGGCATTGGGACAAAACTTTTCGAGACAAAAAGAGATGTTTCTGCTGCAGGAAGAGACTGAAGAGCTCTCATTGTCTCAGTTCCAGACCCAGGCAGTGCATGTTGCCACTGCTCTGTAAGGGTGAAGCTCCTGGTGCTCGTTTCCCACCTGGAATTCCCCAAAGCTCGTGGCTGCTCCAGCTGTGAGCTCGGATGGGGACAGAGGCACAGAGTGGCTCCAGGGCAGAGCTGAGCACACCTGGTGGGGTGTGGGGAGCACGGGGCAGCAGAACATCAGCCCTGCACTCATGGCTCGCTCTGGGAAACACTTCCAGGGGACATTTAATTGCAGATAGGAGCCTGCAAAAATATTTAGGTTTTAGACCTGTTTTCTCACAGATAAGCCTTCCCTAAACAAATGTAGAGCACAGACTCTGCCTCTGGATTTGGATGAGACCAACACTTGGGCAAATATTATTAATAGCTGAATTCCGGATTGTCTGCACCCAGCAAATGATGTAGGGCAGATTTCTCAAATCCTTTATGCATGCAGGCAGCAAAACCCTGCCTAGCTCAGTGTTTGATACAGAAACTCCTCCTCTAAGACCTGGCTCTGGGGAATTTCTTTCCTTTCATCTCCTGAGCTAATAGAATAAACTTTCTGACGAACTTTATGAATAGCAAATACTCAGATTTTGTCTTCAACTGCTGGTAGCAAAAGGAGTGAACAATAACAAGGCTTTTTTTCATGAATTATTGCTCAGAATTGTGCAGCGTTTCACTCACAAGTGCTGAAAATGCAGCTCCCTGCAGCAGGGGAGGCAGGGAGAGTGTGAGGAGACAGCACAGCCTTGCTCCAGTTTTGCTGTTCCTACTTTAATTTCATTCTCCAGTGTCTTAACAAAGCTCCCAGTCCAAGAGGCTTTAATGGAAGTGACAAACATGAGGCAGAGCTGCTCCCAAGCATTTGATGCTTCACAGGGTTTTGAAGTGGGACTTTGCACTTGGTGTGCCAGTGGGAAAACTTTGGATTTACCAAGTGTGCTCTGCAGTTAAAATATTTAGGCAAAACACTTCAAAATAACGTGCCTCAATGTCAGGTTTCTGGCAAGACATTTGCATTCAAGTCACTGAAGCAAATCACACTTAGAGATCCAAATGCCTGATGGAATATTTAAAAAGTCTCCTTTTCCTCAGCAGCAAGTGGCTTTTTTTTTTCTTTTTTTTTTTTTAAGCTTTCACATTGTAATAAGCAATTTCCCCTTCAGGGAGATTGTTTTTTGGAAGTGTTTTAAAGCAGCTGTTGCTTTAAAAACCCTGACAATAATGAATCTTGGCTTGTGCTTGTATAAGAAAAGGAAATGTCAGTCCTCACACACAGACACACACCTTCCCTCTAAAACAGCGCATCAGCTTTGTCAAAACAGCTCGGAATTCAACAAATTGCATAAAATCAAATAAAAGCATAGAACCTTACACAGCATAATTCAAAATTTAAGTAGAAGCCGACATAATCTCTGTGCACGAGCTGGGAGGAAAGAAGAGAGAGCCCAGTCCCTCACAGAGGTGACCTCATGGTCTCCCCCGTATTTTTGTTTTCATTTAGCTCTGCGAAAAAAGGACTTTTTCTGCTGTTTGCAGAGGGAAGGGGAGGATTATTCCCAGGTTCTTACCTCTGCTGCTGGCATAGAGGATCACCAGGGCGACGGCGGCACAAGTCATGAGGAGCAGCAGGACAGCCAGCCCGATGGCCACAAAGCTCCAGGGCTTCTTCCCAGATTTAGTCGATTTTTCCACAATATCCATTTGACTTTCTGATTTCCCCATTATTGTAACTCTAAATCGGGGAGGGGAGGGCGAGAAAGGGTTAACAGCACGGCTACATCAGGATAGGGAGAAATGCATGAGAAATCAGGGAGGGAAAAAAGGAAGCAGAATAAAAGCAAGGAGAGAAAGAAAACTTCCAAATTATTACATGTATTTGTCCATTTGATTGTCCACAGATTTGCCAACCTCATTCTCCATCTCCCGTGCCTGCGTGTCTGCTCTCGGGGGGGGGCTGTGCTGCCCCAGGCTCTCCGTGGTGCAGTGTCAGAACTTCAGGAGCCTCTTTGGGAAGTGTGGAAAAGTCTCATGACCAGGTTGGGCAACTCCTTTCGCCCGAGCAGAGGAGGAGGGGGGCAAACTGTCGCCTTCCACTCCCCACTTCCAAAGTGTTCACGCTGCTGTGAAGAATTCCCTCCGTGGCGCTGGGCAGGTCTGCAGGGCTCTGTTAGCAGCCGAGGAATCCAAGCTGGGATCCTTCCAGGTGCGAGCGCCCTGGAGCGGCTCCGTGGCCAGCGGCGATGCAGGATGGGGACAGCGGGCGGCTCCGGGCGCTCGGGGCAGCTCCCGGGGCTGCGGGAGGCTGGGGCTCTGCGAGGCTTCTCCGAGCCATGCTCAGGGTTGGGAGCTCAGCCCCGGGCCCTTCCCAGCTCCAGGGAGATGCTCCGAGGGAGGAGGGGGTGGGATGGGCTGGAGGCGCTCCGTGCCGCTGCGGCTTCTCCCGAGCTGCCTCCGGCTTCCCGGGATTCTGTTATCCCTGGAATGCCAGCCGGTTATTCGGCCGCTGCGCTCGCAGGAGAGGTGGGAACCTGCTGAAGCTCTCTGGCTTCCCAGAGCGCCGGCAGCTTTAGGGTGGGATGAATGGGAGAAGTGTGTGCAAACAGGCTGATTTATGGCTTGTTGCAGGCAATGCACACAATTCCTTTATGGAAATCTGGCTGGGAACAACTGGGAAAGGCATTAAAAGCAAGGGCAGGGTAGGCGTGTGATTTCCCTTGCGTTTTGTTTCACTCTGCTGCAGAACTGACTTCGGGATGAGGGAGAAGCAGGTCGGTGCTGGGGGTGTTTTCCCCTGAGCTGCCAGAGTGCGTTCACACTTCAGAAATGTTCAGGTTGTGCCTCTGCACTCCGAGTTTTGTGTGAGTTCAGGAGGAGGTGCTGGGGGCAGAGCAGGGATTCCTTTGTGGCTGTTCGCTGGGAATGGACACACAGTGTTCCAAGAATAGGGAACAATGAACACCAGTTCCTTCTGCCAGGAGCCCGAGTCTCCTCTCCCAGTCAGCACTCTGCCTCAAAATCCCTGGGAGAATTTCCTAATTTCCTTTTTTTTTTTCCTTCCCCCCAGAGTCATGTTATCTCAGGCTTCTGGCAAGTGTGAAGGCAGCAATTGTCATCCCACCAGCTGAGGAGGAGTAGGAGAACACAGGGATGTGAAATGCACACGTGCTCGTGCAGATCCTGGGTGTCCATATGGGAAAAGAGAGCTGCAGAAGGCAGGGTCACTTCTAAGAACAAAGCTATACATTTAATTAGGCTTTAAGTGATCTCTCATTTCTGTTTGCAGAAATTTCTACGGCTGAGAAAGCTGAGTTTCTTGTGTTTATGGGAATCTTTCTGGTTGCTGAGCAGTTTTACTCCTACTTTACAATGTAGCTGGCTCTGAGTAGGATCTACCTGGTTGAGGTCCATACTGCTGCAATAGGCAGGTGCCTCACAGGACTTAAAGTGGCAATTTTTGTAGATTTAATGTAGTTGTTTTTGTAGATTTAATGTGGTTATTTTTGTAGATTTAATGTGGTTATTCTCATAGATTTTATGTATTTATTCTTACACCATGGCTATAAGGCACTGCAGGGCATTATTTTGCCCATTTTGGAGGGGGAGAATCAAGGTGCCAAGAGTCCAAGAGCTTTATTCCTTCTGCTGTGCTAAGTAAAAAAACCCAACCCAACTCAAACAAACAACCCAACAAAACTCAAAACCCCCACATAATTTTCTGTGTCAGGAGCAGCAGCGACTGTCAAGGACATATTTTCAGAATCATTAATTTTGATTGTCTTGAGCAACTTTGTGTGGTCACTGGAATGGAGCAATCCATCATCCTGACAGTGCAGCAAGGTCCCCGTTCTGGTCACTGCTTCGAAGGGGACAGACCTGCTTTGATTTCTGACAAAAATCAGGATCACCTTGGAGCCTCTGTGGCAAAGGCAACTCGATGCCGAGAAGTGGAATGGGGTTGCTTCATTATTTATTTTCCCCTAAATCTCACATTCAATTAAATTATTCATATTTTAATCGCTGCCTGCAGAAATTCTCATCTGCTGATCCACTCCACCATCCATTAGCCCCTTATTTTTACAAAAGAGCTTAAAAAGCTTAATCGCCCTTTGCAATCCTGGGAAGGTGAACACTGGTCTGGGGATTTCTTCTTCCAGAAATTGAGGAACAGTGGGGGTTTTCAGTTCTTGGAAAACATCCTCTTTCCCCAAAGCAATGTAGACACGAAACATATGAAGCAATGAGGCATTTGCTGTTTGGGTTGGGCCACTTTGAAAGGATTTTTCCCTTTTTGCTTACTTTGTAACTTTGCTGAGGAGGTTCTCCTGTTACTGGAATTTGGAAGTGTAAAGAGCTCACAGTGGCAGGGTTACAGCTTGAAAAAAGCCTCAAATCAGGGATTTTTACCCTTGGATCCTGCAGTGATGGGGCTTGAGCAGCCAAGCTGGATGAGTGCCTCTTTGTGGGATGTGTTTACTGGGAACTCAGAGACCCCACAGATGAATATTTACTCAAAAGGTGCTTCCCCAGGCCCAAGGCATCCCAAACTGCACAGAACTACTGACTACAGAGAGGGAGCAGCTCTGGGGTTTTCTGCAGTGCTTTTCTTCTGGGCAGAAATTCTCAGGTCTGTGGGGAATTTATGGTCAGAGGACTCCAGCCCTGGACAGCAAATATTTGAGCTGGTGCCTCACTTGCCTGGGAGACTGCACTCGAATATTTTTGCTTTCGTATTTCCCTTGGAGAATCTGGAATAGCCACGGCTATACCTGGGACACTGAGCTGGGATGAGACTATTCAGGGATATTTTTACCTTGCTCAGAAGTTTGGTTGCTGTGTCATAGTTGCCACAATGTCAACTTGACCTTCAACTCCTCCTTTAGGAGGAATTGATTCTGAAGATAGAAATTGCCAGGAGTTGTGCATTTTTTTTTTCCTCTCTCCTTGTGTTTGTTTTGCCACTGGTGATGAGAACCTCAAAAGCTTTGTGCTTATGAGAATATATGAGAATATATAACCTAAAATTATATCTATATGCACCTAATATTATTATATGGGAATCTATGACCTACTTTAGTTGCCTGCCCGATTTTTGCACAGTTTTTAGTCTGAGTATTGATGTGATTGAATGCTCTGGGTCACCTGAATAGATGATCCCATGGTTGCTGCTCCCTGTATGCTCCCAGAAAACCAGGGACTGGATGTGCATTAGGGCAGTGACTTCCCAGCTGGAGCTCTGGGCTTCTCCTGCAGGAATTAAAGAGCTCCACCAAATGTAAAAACAACTCCATGTCCTAAAGCAATCTGAGCCAAGCAGGACGTGGCAGCATCTTTAGCGTGATTTGTCTTAAGAGTTGTTGCCATGGAAACAAGGTCTCCATCTCTATCTGGTACATCCTTATAGACTGATCCGTAGTGAGATGTGAGGGAAATTCTCTTACCTCTGGATGTCAGGGTTTGTAGTTTGCCCTGAATCCTTTGCCTATGCAAAAAAGAAAAAAAAAATGATTTGAGGCAATCCTGTGTCAGTGGAAGTGCAATTCCAGATCTGGAATCACTTGCGTGTGAACTGCAGGTTAGAAATGACCAGCTCCTGGGTGTGTGAGGGGCAGAGGTGTGGGGAGCAGCTCCAAAACTCCTCAAAGACTGCTTAAAATCTCTTCTGTTATTTACCTTTTTGGTTTTAGTGCAATAAAGAGCCACGAGTCTGGAAAGAGAGCTGTTACCTGTTGTCATCTGGGTATCAACGTTCAGGTTACACAGACAGAAAGATCTATTTCTTCTGTGTATATAAATTAATCTAAACAGGAAAACTCACCTGAACCAAGATTTACAATGCATGTGTAAAATGGTCAGTTCAGGAATCAGAACAATGTGCATTATTCCACTCAAAATGTCAGTAAATGAGATTAATATACACTTTTAACTTAAATACAGAAGAAAACCTGAAGCTATAGGGCGACATTAAAGCAAAAAAGCCCAACCCCACAGCCTCACCCCAGTGAATCAGCAGATGCCTGGCTCCAGGACAATGGCTGGATGTACCCTGTGATTTATTGTGGCAGGGATGCTGCCCACAGAGGAGAACTCATTGTGCTCAGAAATAATGGGTTTGTCTCTGAGAGCCAGCAGAACCCTGTCATCTGTCAGCCAGCGTAAAGGAAATAAAGCTCAACATTGAAATATCTTCTTGGAGCAGGTTGGCTGCCAGCTGTGTGGGGTGGAAATAAGTCCTGGTAGAGGCACATCTGAAACAGTTTCGAATTGGGAAAACCTCGAAGTTTAGGCGATGTTTCAAAACTCTTCTCTTGCTCTCCCGTTAGAGATGAGCATCTTTGGAACACCCTCAGAATTAAAAACTCCCAGATATCAGTGCCATGATGCAGGAAAGGTGCAGTGGCTGCTGCCCCGAGTTTCTGGATGCATTCCATGCAGAGACAAGCAGGTAAAAAGGTGAAGGTGTCTTACCTGGCTCTTGTGGAGGAGGTTTTCCGGCTGCAGAGGTGCCTGGAGCAGTTTCTGGGATGGAACCGCGCTGTTTGTGTTTTCTGGCAGTCAGAAATAAATGTTTATTCATGTTACCAGCACTGATCCCCTTCCAGGCTCTCCCCAGGAATGGGCTTGCAAAGTGCTGTGCCCAAATCTCCCTCTCCCCCTCGCTCACACGCAGGTGGCTCCCAATGCCCAATGAATTAAATGCTCTGCTCTGAGACTTCTCAGGGAGATTTAACCCCTTCCGACGTGCCTGAAATCACTTGGTTTTATGGCTAGACTGGAAATTAGGTTGTGTAGCAGGGCTGCATTTAAGAGGACAAGGTGATTTCCTGGCTTGTTAGCATTTGGAGAATTCACTGCTGTTACAGTAATTAATTCTTAGGAAAGTTCTCGTTTTCCAGGAGGTACATTACCTTTTTCCCCAAGAGGTTTTTCAAGACTTCTGGAATGCAGTGTCTCATTTTCACACTTAATTTCAATATTGTAATTATTTCAGCACTGCAATTATATTCTTAACGAAAAAACACTTCAAAACCACATGCACATGACTCGAAATGTGTATTTTTGCACTGCTTTGCTGTATAGGAAGACAGAATCCAAACAAAATAAATCACAGGTATTTTACCTTAAATAATTTTCAGTTACAGAGCACATGCAAGTTTCAGCTGTTGCATTAAATGCACTGCTCTTAAAAATGACAGGGAGAGAATTCCTGTTTCCAAGGAAAGCTGTTCAGACCAGTTGAAGAGTTAGAGTATATAACCCTAGTCCTGTATTTAAACAGCAGGCACATGTTATTTCATGCAACACAGAAGTCCAAGCCATTCCTTCCTCTTCAATAAATTATTACACTTGATTTCAGCAGGACTGTGAAGTCCTGGTTTATCAAAATCCTTATAAATATGCTTAACTTTCAGCAAACTTCCCATTTTCACCCAGCCTTTACCTTTTTCTTGCATTCCCACAATTAGGATGCTGTGGGGGAAATCAGGAGCTTGGCATCCTTCAGCCCAGGGGCTGAACTTGCACCCTGAATGGACAACTGGAGTGTGAGGGGTGGTTGTGGCAGGAGCAGGAGCTGCAGGACAGGAGCAGGCAGAGGGTCTGGTCAGTTTTTTTCATGTAATAGCTGCTGAAGGTGCCTCAAATCCAAGAATCCCAGAATCCCAGGGTGGTTTGAGTTGGAAGGGACCTCTGGAGATCACCCAGTCCAACCCCCTGCCAAGGCAGAGTCACCTGGAGCGGGTGACCCAGGAACACATCCAGGTGGGTTTGGGATGTCTCCAGAGAGGGAGACTCCACACCCTCCCTGGGCAGCTGTTCCAGTGCTCTGCCACCCTCCATGGAAAAAGGTTCTTCCTCAGGCTGAGGTGGAACTTGCTGTGTTTTAGTTTAGGATTGAGTTTAGGATTAGGAATGGGAGCCGGCTCTGGGGGTGCAGAGAGGTACCTGAGTGCCCTCAGAGCAGGGTTTGGATCCCGGGTGCAGCTCTGTGGTTGGAATTTCCCTTTAGGGCCAGTCGGTTGCCTGTGGTTCCCTTTGGAATGGCCGGCTCTGGGTGGTTCCCAGTGCAGCAAAGCCTCTGGGGCTCAGGCAGGCAGGGCCAGGCCTGCACCAGGGATCTGAACATCTTCATTATTTCTCAGCCCTGCCTTTGTCAGCCAGGCAAACACAGAGCCTGCACTGGGGCTGGATCCCGCGGGATGCCCGCGAGGTTTCCTCATCCCCTCTGAGGGTCTGTGCCAGGGGCAGCTGTGCCAATACCCGGGTGGGTGTCGGGCACAGAGCAGGGGGTGACCTCCAGCAGCAGCCCTGGCTGGGGCCAGGGGCTGGGGACAGGGGCTGGGGACAACGTGCAGCTCTTTTACAATCATGGAAAATGTACAAATAATGTCATCTTCAAAGCGCCGTGTACCCGGAACTAAGAGGTACTGACAAGCATCTGAAAGAGAGAATTATCCCCATTTTACAGATGAAAGGGAGTCACACAGAGAATCAAAGTCAAGATTAGATTAATAGACATTGATGCCAGAGGAGCTATTATGTCTTGTCTGGCATCTGGCAGAACAGAGCGGAGAATTTCACACAGATTGCTCCATTAAGTCCCTAATCTGTGTTTGGGCTTAGGAAAAGACCTCCAGAGCTGACACAAAGACACTGCACCACCTTCAAGTAATTTGCTTGTGGGGCACTACTGGAAGTTCACATCCTATCCCAGTAGGAGTTTATTTCACTTCCTGCTGCCTCAGCTAATTTTGTTTGAATAATATTTTTAAGAGGCCCCCCCCCCCCCATATCACCTGAAATCCCCTTTTGTACTCCCTTGAGATAATTCTTGAGTTGATCCTTTTCATGTGGGAGACAAGGGGCAAAAGGATGTTGGAGTGGGAGAAGTTTAATCTTGAGAGGAGAATTCTATTTTTTTCCAGTGAGAATAATCAATCACTGGAACAGCCTCTCCAGGGACATGATAAGGTCCCCATCACTGGAAGTTTACAAGATTTCCCAGACTGGGCAGGGTGCTGGATAATCTCATCTAGGATCCCTTTCCCATGGGAGCTTGGCTCACATGACCTTTTGATGTCCCTTCCAACCTGGGCTGTTCCATGATTCTGTGTAAAAGGTTTTGTGGATAGGAATTGATTTAAGTGTGTGCTTAAAAGCTGTGTTGCTTCAGGTCTTGGGGTCCAAATCCAGCACCAGTGAGAGTCAATGTTCCCAGTTCCCCTGCTGAGAAGTGATTTGGGTCTTTCCAAATGACACAGTCTCTTCTGAACTGTCAGTTCCGTGACATTTTCCTCTACATCTCTGCTTGATGTGTGATTATACTGCAGTTCATCAGGCAGGTTTATTAGGAGACTTAATTGGATTGCATTAGCTGGCATTTAAGCCATCCAAACCAGTTGAGAATGCAATCAATTAAAACATCCAAGCACATTAATGGTGTGGACACGGGGCAATTGATGTAGATGGCTAATTACCTGTTTACTTCAGGAAGCAGATCAGGAATGGCCAAATGATGCACGAGAAGAAAAGAAACAACATTGCAGAAATCCTGTTGGCAAGGCTGCAAAAATTAGCACATGGCAAGGTATAATTGTTCCCATTGTTAGAGTCTACAGTAAGAGAACAAACCCTGCACCGTGACAGGCGCTCAGAGGTGCTCCCAATCATTTCAGATTTGAATGGGGCTTCCAGAGAACAGATTGAGCACATTAGCAGTGCTGGAATGTCTTATAATGGCACATCTGAGGTTTCTAAGCAATCAAGAAGCTCTCTGAGATGGTCATTTCAAGTGGGGAAGTGCTAATCCCTGTCAGTTTTCCATTTCATCCACTACTGATCTGGATCTGAGGCTGGGGCTCTGTGGGGACTCCAGGTCCCTCACTCTGGGTGACGCCCAGGAGGTGTTTTTGGTGTCTGCAGCACCCACCTGGAGATGAAAGCACAACTGAGGGGTATAACAAAATGCAAACCAGGGTGGAATGGAATCATTAACATCCTCCTGTGCTTCCTGCTCCCTCCTACAGCCCCCCTGTGGCTTTACAGCTAAATTCTCTCATTTACTGGTGCAGTTCAGGAATGAGACACGCAAACTGATTGTCAGACACTGCTCTTCATTTCCTTTACAGTCCAGGGGGAAATTCTTATTCTCGTTCATTCTCTGCAACTCCTGACTTTTTGGGATTGTGTAGGGAACACACAAACACAACAATGATCAGGTTGGGTGGTGACACACCTAAAGCCACAGCTGCTCTGGCACAGAACAAGTCCCCAGTGGCTCTCAGGGACACAAGGGAGGGTCTCCAGGCGGCCTTGGCTGTGCATCATGTGCCCAAGATAGACTCTGGAAGTTAATTAATTGAGAATTACCTGGTTGCACATCCCTTAGAGGTGTAGGTTCCACACCTGTATTGAGGTGTGGGACCCAGAGGGTCGGTGGCACCATGCTGTGACATCAGGAAGGGCCAGGACAGGAGCTGTTCTCTCACTTTCTCACTTCTCTCAATTGCTGGTTCATTAGTGAGGCACTAAAAACAGCATCACTGTGATCATGAGTGGTTTGCACTCTCTGCTGACATCTTTGGGACTGGCTCGTGTTTTCCAGCCTTCCATTTGGGTTGGAAATTTGTTCCCCACACGTCCTCAAACATCTCCAGCTGCTGAGAGCTACAACCAGCAATATCAGCTGTGTTTGTCTTCTGCCCTCCAGGCACTTCTGGGAGCCAATAAACCACTGCTCCTGTGCTCAGGGTTGTCTGTACTCACCTGTGGGCAGGTGCAGTCTCTGCAGCATTGACAGAACAAATGGATATGGAAAAGTCATTCCTGAAAAACCCACAGCAGGAGCAGGGGGGGAAAGAGTCTCCTGAATCCCACAGCTTTGGAGTGCTGTGCCTCCTAAATAATGAACTGCTTTTCTTAAGGTGCCACTGAGTGATGGTTGAGTGAACCAGCAGGTCCCAGCACAGACCAGTGTGGCTGAAATCCAACGGAAGCAGCCAAGGCTCCGAAGGCAGGCTCCAATGCCAGTGATAATTTCACGTAACACATTCAATTCCTGGTGACAGCGACTCCTCGGAGCCCTGGCAAATTGGAAACTGCTGGATGCAGCAGCAGCACCATGATAACACAGTTAATCTTCTGCAGGGGCATGGTGGTAAAAGAAATGGCTTTTAGATTAGCTGTCATTAGAGTGAAACATCTGCCCCTGCCAGCCAAGGGGACCGTCCTCACTTGGGCACAAGGAAGCTCATTAAATTCCTGGGTTTGCGTGGCTCTGATCCAGAGCCACACTTCCACCACGCTCTAAAGCTGGGAAGCACAATGACTTGGGCTGAAAGGCAGGAAGATGAATTCCCTGGAGATGTGTCAGCTTCCAAAGCAGCTGCAGAAGTTGGTTCAAGTGTTTAGATTCCCTTAGTACCTGGAAGCACACGGCGAAGTGAAATAGGAAAAATTAATGGCAGTGATGGGGTTTTAAAGGAAATTAAACCTTCTGAGATCACAAAAGCTCAAAGTTTAGCTCTGTCTGAACTCTGAGGAAAAGCTTCCAGTGGAATATTTAATTCCAAACACTTTGCCATCATTTCTAAGCTGTTCTTTGCCTGCTGGACTGCAGAGCACGAGGTCAGGAAACTTCCCTTGTCTAACTCTATTTGTGATGCAAATATTCTCACATCTGATTTTCCTTTCACATGCTTAGAAGGAATGTTGAATGCTTCAGAGGGGCAAGCCTGGCGGGGCACTGTTTGTGCAGGAACATTCTCAACCACGATTTCACAGTTCGCTTTCACTGTTCATTACCTGGTGATGATGTGCAACACGGTTATTAAGGCTGCAGAATGTTTTAAAGGAACAAAATTCATGGAGAGCAAAGAAATCGTTGGAAGTGTCTGTGTGGAGCTCAGAGCTGAATAAACTACAGATATTTAAGCTGTAATTAATTAATGACTGCAGCTTCAAGCTGGATTACAAACGGGTATCCAGTTTCACTTTTTATTAGGTCGTATTTTCTTCTTGATTACATGAGTCTTGATTAATAGAAATACATTTGAATTCTCCACAGCTGTGTGACATTTACAGCAGAATTCCAGAGGGTATGTCCTAAAGCACATCATACAAGGAGCAATAAAGTTCCTTTTCTAAGTATTCAACCATGTGCTGCTTGCACAGAGTGAGGGAAGGGTCTCAAAGCAGTGGGGAACAGCTCCCCAGTGCCCATGAATTGCACCTTAACTTTAAGGAAATGTACAGAAATGATCACTGCAGGTCTTCCAGCCAGATTCTTCAAGCCAGAAGTAGAACCAATTTTTTATTTATTTTTTTATTTATTTTTTTTATTTATTTTTTTTAGAAAATGGCTTGTCTCTAATCATAGATTTATGGACTGGTTTGGGTTGGGAGGGACCTTAAAGCCCATCCAGTTCCACCCCTGCCATGGGCAGGGACCCCTTCCACTATCCCAGGTTGCTCCAAGCCTTCTCCTAGGAATTGTTTGGAAGAGTAAGAACACAACAGAGAAATAAAGAACAAATCAGAAGCTTAGGCACAGGCAAAGGACTTTAGTGGGCACAGAAAGAGGACGAGGAAAATAAAAGAAACCAATAAAAATGCTGATGAGAAGAATCAGGAGCTGCTGGGAGAAGCAGCCATTTGTCAAGGCCATGAGGAATAGGCAGGGACCTGAAATGGAATTTTTCCTCAGGATAACTCTCTGGCAATCTTGCAGAGTGCCTGTGGTCCTTATTTTTAAAGAAATATTTCTTTAGGAGCAATAAATGCATTCTATCAGAATAATACATTGCTTAACAATAAGAACAGGCCAAAATCCCCCAAACTTCCAGACCAATGGAGGGAATATTGCCCTGGGAGACTGGACAACTGGATTGTCTTCCCAGTGCTTTCCATGGTCTGAAAAAAGTGGGATATCCTGTTTTTACATAATGGAAAGGCTTCCAGAAGAAATTCCAAAGCCCTAAACAACCACTTCTCAACAATTTCTCGAGACACAGAGAAGTTCCCATCTGTTGGTTACTACTTGAAGGAAAAAAATGAGCAAAATTCTTTTTTTCAGCTTGCAAATGGAGCCAACAGTTGTTTAAGGATATAATTTCACGCTTGGAAAGAAGCTATCCCACAATATCTTGATGCTCATTAGGGGGAAAAATCCTCATCAGTGTCACTAGGATTAAAATCCAATTGGAAGGGCAAGAAGCCCAGTCTCACCTGTGCTCTTAGGGCAGAAAAAAGGAGCATGCAGAGAAGAGGAAAAGGTGGAAGGTTCCAGGTGGTGCCAGCGCTGTGGGTTGATCCCATGGCTGCTGAATGAAGTCCCACCCTGGAATGTTGCCTTTGAGACAACGACACAACAAAAAAGGAAACGCTCCCTCTTGCCTTTCATCCTAATCAAAGCAGCAGAGCAGTCCTCAGCATTGCTTTAATCTTTTGTTTTCAGCAGTAGTTTCTGGTTTTCTCCATGGTTGTATTATCACACTCCGAAAACATGGGGACAACTCCCTTGGAGCAGCCACAACAAAGAGAGGAGCTGCTGCTCTGGGCCCCACCTGGGCTGAGCTCAGGGCTCCCATCTCACAGGTGAATCCCCAGGGATGGACCAGCACCATCTCTGGGGTGCCCCCAAGTCCACCTGAAAGCAGGAAAAGAGACCCATGGCAGCAGGAAAAGCCCTCCTGAGCATGCCAGGGGCTGTTTCTGTGCTGTCCAGCAGGGATGAGGAGGAAGGAATGCTGCAGCAGTGGGAGCAACCCCGTCTTGGATGCTGCCTCCGACCTCCTGCTTGTGCACTGACCACTTCTGGATGAGCTCCAGGGCTGGCTCTGGGGTTTGAACACCCAGGAGTGTGAGGGATGGAATTCAGCAGCTCTGGCAGACACCCCAAGGAGAGATGATCCCTGTTATCTGCCCTGGCAAACGGAGACACGGGATCTGGGAATCCAGGGTGAAGCCTGGAGCAGAGCTGCCTGTGCGCCCTGGGTATCAGGGCAGGAGTCCTTGGAGTGGATGTTTGATCTCTGTTGAGTCTTACCCTTCACCTTATCAGTTATTTCACTGTTCCCTGGGGCAGTAAAAGAGTTTATTTGGCATTTGTGCTGCCCCACTCCCGATATTGCTGCTGATCATGGCAAATCCACTGCATCCCCACAAGAGCAGATCCTTCCCTCCAGGAGAGGGGTGTAACACAAATGGTCCTTCACAAACACCTTACAGGAGTTCCTTTTGACTGATCCTTTTGACTGGCCCATAAAAATAAGGCCACTTGATTGAACAGTATGTGTGAAAGCTCATCAAATACCAGCTAGGAAATACAGGATTATTATACATGAGCTGCAGGTGATTTGAATGTTTTCCTTCAGGAGGACTGGAACCCCTGTGCTAGAAATCGTTCAGTTTAGCCAGAAAAAGAGACTTTTTTCACAATGGGGAGTTTACATAATCCACAATAATTTTAAAGAATCCTGAATGCTGCAATTTGTTTTTTTTCCCTCACAGCTCTCTTGGTCAGTTTTGTTTTGCTGCCTGAAACTTTCTCCTCCTAATTCTGCTGTCCCACGGTCAGTGTCACGTCTGTTGCATATTTATCACGAGCTTCTCATCTTTCTTATCTTTCTCATCTTTCCTTCATTCTCGCAGCCTCCCAAACAAACCAGAAAGCAATCAGACAGCGGAAAATCCCCAAACAGGGAAATCAATGTATGCTACAGCTCGATGCCTCTCTTTTGAGTCTTGCTCTCAGCTTCTGGAGCTCAGTACTTTTATCAATTTTGAGCCCATAGTCTGTGATTTTCCAGGCCTCTTCGTAACGCTGCTTTTCAAAGTTATTTTGTGCCACTTTGTGAAAGGTTTTGGTTAAAGTTTCCCTGCCAGGGCAGTTTGTGATGGTGCCCAGGGCCAGGGGCTCGTCCAGCTGCAGGGCCTCCACGTAGTGCTGCACTGCTGCCTCCTCCTCAGCCAGGGCCAGCAGCAGGAAGCCCTGGCAGCAGTGGTCCCCAGCCCGTGTTTTTGGGCTGTTACAGCCGTGCCCCTGGATCACTTTTTCCATGTCTTTCAGAGCTCTCTCATATTTTTTCAGGTGCATCAGGCAGGCAGCTCTGCGGCGCAGGTACCTGGGGCTGTCTCTGCTGGCCAGCACAGCCAGGCTGTGGTAGCCCAGAGCCTTCTCGTAGTGGTGGCCTTTCATCAGCACCTTCCCTTCCTGGGCTGCTGCCTGTGGGGACAGAGTTAATCCGTGTTAGTTAATAAAGGGGAAAAAATAGGAGAATGTCTGGTCTGGACTGGACATAGACACAGACACTAAGAAATCGTAGTTGTTTTGTCAAATGTTGAAATTGCGTCTAGCTGGAGAACTGAGAACTGGTGCATTTTTGCATATAGATAAGATATAAAACTCCTGCATCACTGGGCACTTGCTGTTCTCTCAGGAGCTTCTGAACTCCTCTCCTTTTTTTTTTTGTCTGCCAGAATTTCTTCTGAATTCATTTACATTCCATAGGAATGATGAGCAAAAAGCTGCCTGGACCAACCTCCCCAGGTGCTGCCCCACAAACGCCAGTGCTAAAAAAAATGAAGTTTTTTGTCTCTGCTGGAGCTTACCCAAGCTGTAGAGGGAAAAAAAAAGGCCAACTGGTGGCTTTGCTAATTGTTAATCTCGAGTGCAATTTGAACTCTCTGCCCTCATCTGAAGGGAAAAACAACAACAAGAAAATAGAGAAGGCAGAAAGAGCCACATAATTTTTAGGTTCATGGAGGTCAATAAAGAAAACTCCATTAGAACTATTTGCCTCAAATGGATTTCTCATTATTTCCCTTTATTGGTAATGAATAAAGCTTTTAACGTGCTGCAGCAGAGTGAATATCCAAGTTATAAACAAGGCTGCCATCAGCAGCTGCGGGCTCACAAAAGGCTGAGCCAAACAAGCTGAGGCTTCAAGCGAAGGATAAACGTTTCCATCATCCTCATTTCACGGGGTAACTCCTGAATTGGATGCAGAAATCCAGTTAGCCCAGCCACTGTCTCAGCAGCCACGCTTGACAGCCAGGTCAGGTCCTCCAGTCTCTTGGTGTGCCCCTTTTATTTTGGCTGCCTGAGTTTCGGATTGATTGCTGTCTGCCAGGACTGAGGAAAACAGGTTCTGCAGGAAGGGGATCAATACTGCAGGGCAAGTCGCAGCACCTCATCGGAGAGCAGTGGCATGAAATGATTTAGCCTCTCTTCATGGTTTATGAGGAATTCTGCCCCAGTTATTTCGTTATAATGCATATAAAATAGATATATTTTGCTATTTTGCTTGACAAAGTCATATTTATTAAAGAATCCCTCAGAAATAGCAGTAGGACCTCTCCCCAAAGAGTGTCAACCCCTGGCTTTAACCATTCTGGCCATAAATTTTCAGGCAGCCTGTCCAAACCCATCTCTCGTCTTGTGTGCATTTAAAGAGCAGCACAATTACTTTGTCCTTTGAAATGTTTTTAAGGCAACCACTCAATGCAAGCATCCCCTCAGTGGCAGGAATTTAACAGGGATCAAGGTGGAATTGCAGCTGCATGAGGAGCATTCTGGCAAGAGAAGGTGGTTTTTTTTCCTTAGAAATTCCAAAGTTCTGGATCACATTGTTCCGAGGAACTCAGCGCAGTTCCTCAAATACCTTGTGTTTGTGTAGTTAAATTGTCATTTTCAGCCTCTAAGGTGCATTTGTTGTCTCAGAGGCAGAAGAAAACACATTTGTTGTTGTTGTTGTTGTGCTGAATGATGAATCCGATGCTGGAGGTTTCAGTGCTCTAACCTGGGGCATTTGGGGTTATTGCACCACAGGCAACATTGCATTTATTCACTGAGCCACTGCTTTGACTCTTTCACCTTTCCCTGAGAGTCCCCAAATCAAGGCATGGGATTCTGCATTTCCTGCCAGACTTGGAGGAAAAATCCCATCTGAAAACAAAGGATTCCCTTTCATCCTTACTGAGGGAGTAAGGTTGGGCAGCTGGATTCTGGATTCTCTTTTGGCTCTGCCTGACTTAAGGGACCTGAGCTGGGGCGTTTTTGGTGTGTAACAGAGAAGGATTAATCAGCAACTTGGACATTATCTCCTAACAAAGCTAAAGATGAAAACCAGGCTTATGGAAAGAAGGTATAGAAAGCCAGAAGGACGTGGCACAGCTGAGTTCAGCTGCTCCCTGCACGTGGCCTCGGAGAAGCATTTTTGTCATCAGCCTCGTTGCAGGTGACCTGGAAGGGCAGGAAAATCTGTGGAGTCCATTCCAGGGGAACTCGAGTCCAACTTGTCACTAAAGGTTTGATTTTGGCTTCCAGACTGAAATAGTTCAGGTGCCACCTAGAAAGGGCCATGAGTGGATCCCTGGATTCCTGGATTAGGTCTCTGTGTCCCTTTCTTCCACCTACTGACCTCAGTGAGTGATAAAGGACTGAACATACACACATTTTTGTGGCATTTTTGGTTGCAGTCCCTAGGGACCAATATTATGATGTGACCAAGGCTTGATTCCTTAGAAAGAAAAAGAGTGAGGAGTTTACTGGACATGGAATTATGGCCGAGGGTTGGTCCCTGAGCAGTAAATCCCAGCAGATGGACTGATAAACTCTGAGCTTGGGGAGAGGGTTGGATGTTTTCAGAAGAGTTTGGAGCGAGCCTTTCCTTCTTCACCCGCATGTGCCATGAAGGGCACAGGGAATGGCAACTTCACCTAATTCTGGCACAGACCATGCAGGTTTGGAGACCCTTTTGGCAGGAATAGGGATATCCACAGAAGCTGCAGCCCTGAGGATCTCTGTGAGGGGTTGGGAATCAGTCGTGCATTTACCCCCTGACTTAGGCAAGCCAAGGGTTGAAGCTGCACTAGGAGCAAGCAAACTCCCTTCCTCTGACCTTTTGCTGCTTAATAAATCTTTCAGATTTCTATTCCCATGGGGCTCTCCCAGTTGTTTACAAATTTCTCAGCATGGGACCCCTTTGACTATAAATAATGGGAGAATTTTATTGCTTTGTTTTCCATGAAAAAAAAAAAAGAGTACATCAAGGAGCTCTCTCCTTCCTCCACCCTTTCCTATTCAGCTGATGGAGAACTATTTTTAGCTCTTCAAACCTGGCTCCAGGATAATGATGATACGTTTTTTCAATGCCTGTAATTCCAAATACTCAAGAAACAATGTGGCAGAAATGCTTTTGTGCTGGAGTGCTGAGACTGGGTGTAAACTCTGAACTCTCCTTTTCCTACCTGGGAAATGCAGGACCAGAGTAAACTCCCTCTGCCAGGGTAGGAACCATGACAAAGTCAGGCCATCATTGGGAATTTTAGCACTAATTCTGTCTGTAAGCTTTTTAAACTTTGCTTTTGCTGAGATCTTCTTTTCACAAACCAGAATAACCTCTCAGGCAAAAGGAAGTGCTGCTGGGAAATCCTTTGAGACACTGACCAGGTGGATGAAACAATTCCTTCCCCACCCCAGAGAACACACATTCATCCCATGCTCACAAAATACATCTAAAACCCCCCAGGTGCTTGAGTTCAAACATTTACTGGTTGAACAAAAGCACAAGATGAAAGAGAGCAATGTTTTCTTTTTGAGCTTCCAACGCTGGTATTGGGCTCCAGTTTTGCAATCAGCCTGGTCACACCTCTTGTCTCAAGCAGAGGAATCTCTCATGATAAATAAGCCCCAGTGAGGGGTTTTATTTCAGACACAGCTGCCAAAAAGAGACAGAAAGGAGTTTCTCTCCCATTTTAAAGGCTTCACTCACCTGTGGCACCAGTGGGCTCTCACACATCAGTGCAGTAAAAGCCATACAAAAGTTAGTTTGTTTTTTTCTTCTCATTTTTCTCATTGCCAGCAAAGAACATCCCTCCTGTGTCGCCTCGGGAAGCAGCACGGACGGACTGGGCTGTGAGGCTTCCCCACAGAAGGAGGGATGTGGCAGCAGGGGAAATTCAGCTGTAAAACGTGTCTTCATTTGCAGACACCTCCTCAGGGCCTCCCTAGTCACAGTCTCAATTGTTCCTTTATCAACTTTCTAAAGTGGAAGATTGCAAATTGCCTCTGAAATCTTCCAACTCTTCCCCCTAAGACTGAACTTTTTACATTATTTAGAAGAGAGGGGCTCTTTTCTCTGTAATGGGGCATGTCTGGGGACTGGTAAATTAATACTTGTTTACTTATATCCTCCTGCTGTTCTGTTAAAATACATTCCGAGGGCTCCTCTTGCTGCATTAAGGATATCAGCATGTTGTTTGTTTTATAACCTGGGAGAGAGCATAACAATATAGCTTCTCACCAGGGTGCACACCAGCAACAAATCGAATAAAAGGAAGCAAACTGATTCTCAGAACACAGAGCTTCTGGGTAATCAGAATTGCAGATGCTTGGCTGAGTGTTAAAACTCTTCACCATCAATCTGACCTTGTCCTGTCTTATTGGAGGGACTTTCTGGGTGTACTTTGGGGGAGAAACTTGAAAAAATGCTGAGTAATAAATACCTGGGGGGACCAGAGCAAGGTGACATTGTTGTGCCAATTTCAGCTCAGAAAACTGGCCTCAAAGTCTTTCATTGTATAAAAATGTGAACATATTAGAAAATCTAAATGTTGCACAAAAGAGCAAGAAGGATGGAAGCATTTAATGCCACTGAATTGAAATCTTCTGCTTCTTTTCACCAAGAAAATGAACAAACCATGAATCCCCCTTTGCCAGGAGCCACCCACGAGCTTCATGTGTCCCTCAGAGTTCAACAATTAGCAATGATCTTGTTAAATTCCCACCTCCTGCCCCTCACATCCCCTGAATTTCAGTGTGGGCATCACCAGGTCTCGTGCCAGGGAGACCAACAAGGAATTCTGAGTGCTCAGATGTGCCAATGATGGATTATTAGAGACTGATCAAGGTCACTGCAATGGGAGAAGTTTGGCTCCAACTGCCTGACCTGGCTGGAGGAAAAGCCAATTTGTGCCCTGTCCATCTGATAAACCTCTGCCCACACACCTCTCGAGGCAGGGAGAAATCCCTGCAAGCCCAGTTTTGCTTCCCAATTCTTTCCCCACTGAATCCATGGAGGGGTGATCAAAACAAAGGGTTGTACCTGAGCGAGATGCTGCTGTTGCTTGGTGTCCACAAAGTTCAGCAGAAAGGCCAAGTCCTTTTCATCTCTCCTGGCCAGGGCACTGAGCGGGGCTGCTGCCTCTGCCACCTTCCTGCTCTGCAGCTGCAGCACAGCCAGGCGAGCCCTGGCCAAGTCCTCAGCAGGACAGTGGCCAAAGGCTTCCTGCAGGTGCTTGAGGGCCTCTTGGTGCCTTCCTGTTGGAGAACACCAGCACAAGCTCCATAACCCATCCCATGGGGAGAAAGGCACCGAGAAAACTCAGCGAGGCAGGGTTCAGGCAGCCAGCCCACATCTAAAGGTGTTAATTAAGTCATACCTTTTCCCAAAATGTTTTCAAACTTCTCTTGAGAAGCACCACCCACCACCAGCCAGCACCATCCATCACCACCCAGCACCATCCAGCACTATCCAGCACCACCCAGCACCAGCCAGCACCAGCCAGCACCAGCCAGCACCACCCAGCACCATCCAGCACCATCGAGCACTATCCAGCATTTATCCAGAATTATCCAGCACCATCCAGCACTATCCAGCAATACACCCACTGTTTAACATTCACTTCTCTCCACTGACATGTGGACAGTGACATTGTTGTGTCAGACAGTTTTAGTTAAGAAAACCGGCCTCAAAATCTTTCATTTTATCAAAATGTGAACGTATGAAAAATCCTAAATGTTGCACAGAAGAGCAAGAAGGATGGAAGCATTTAACGTCACTGAATTGAAATCTGCAGTTTCATTTCACCAGGAAAATGAGGCCCCATTCACCAGGCCTGAGCAGCTGTGCTGAAGGACAGGAACTCACCATTTGCCATCAAAACATCCGTGTAGAAGATGTGATGCTGTGCAGCCTTGCAGATTTTGGTCAGTGCTTTTGCCATCGTGAGAAGGTCCCCGAGGGTTTCTTCTCCTGGGAGGTTTTTGGTGGCCATGAGCTCGGTGAGAGCGGCCCTGCCATGCTGGAGGAGCCACCCAGTGACCAAGCCTTGGGCTTCAGGCTTCAAGGACAGGATTGCTGGGATCACTGCCCCTGCCTCCACCTTCAGCGCTGAGATCAGATCTTGCACTGCCTCCTGTGGAAAAATAACACCAAGGAGAGAAATGGAAGCAATAATTAAGTATTGATCATTTGTTCTTTTCGGCTGCTTTCTGTTCTCTGCTGAACCGTGCAAAAACTTTGCTCTTCCCTGTCCTTGTGCTGCTTCTTTTCCATTTGCAGAGATGACAGGAGATCATAAAGGCAAGGTTTGGATGAGTGTTTGCAAAGTGTTTTAAACTCCTCGGGTTATCATTGAAAATCATGACCAGAGTTGAGTCTTCCTCTCTCTAGGCTTGGGAAAGCAAATCAGTGACGTCAGGTGAGCTGTTCAAACACCCAGCCAAACCCAGAGCTTTTCACTGCCCAAATTCTGTGAGAAACTCCTGATTCCAGTGATTCCACGACAAATTCTATAATCCTTACATTCATATTGTTCCATACCCTCAGAAAAATCAGCAAAGCCCCACAGGGACAGTACCTTCTGCTGCCTCAGAGCGAGGTGAACGAACCCTCGGCCACTCAGAGCTTGCACATTCCTGGGGTCTTCCTTCAGGATGGCATTAAAATCAAAAATGGCAGTTTTCATCTGGCCGAGGCGCCCATAGCATCGGGCCCTGGTGAGAAGACAATCCTCGGCATACCCACCTGGAGGACAGGGACACAGCCATGGTTACTGCAAGGATACCCACAGGAAGCTATAAAAAACCTCCACTTGGCCTGAGGATGCCTCAGGATGAAGTACAATGAGAGTTTGCTGAAGTGGAAGTTTCCTTTATTTTTGTTGCGAGTGGAATTCCTACCACATGTTATCGGTCGTGGGTTGGAAGGGAAAAAGAATCCGTGCCAGGTTGGGGTGGGAGCAGCACAAATGAGAGGAGAAAGCTCCGAGAGGGAGATCTGTGGCTGTGCGAGAGTGGAGGCACGAAGCCACTTGGCTGTTTTAATAAAGTGGAGTCAGAATCACAGAATAGTTTGGGTTGGAAGGGACCTTAAAGAGTCCATAACCCTCTGCCACGGGCAGGGAAGGTCCACATTGTTTTGGATAAATGAGTTATCCAGATGGGAGTGACTAATTCCCTGCCAGAATTAATATGCACTGGGATTTGTGATACTGAGCTGCTTTTTTTCCCCTCTGCTTTCACGCAAGTGCTGCCCAAATAAACACATAGAGTTGTCAGTAAAAATCCTGCTCCCTCCACTCCCTGCCTGCAGAGCATTTCTCTCCCTGCCATCCACATATCCCTTCCTTCCAAGACAATCTCGATAAGGATCTTAACATGCCCAGGGTTGCAATCAATAACTGTGGCATCCAATATTGGATGATAAATCATCGGTGCCACTGGAAATATGTTTTCATAGGGAGGTCAGCGAATGCAGCTGCCTGCAGGGATCAGCCAGCAGACAGGCTCCAAGCAATTCCTCTGCAGTAATGAGGCTTTTTCTCCCTCCTGATTTGCTCCAAAACTTCTGTACCAAAGGTTATTATCACTCTGGAGCTCTACCAGTTGGCTCCTCTAAAGACAATATCTATTTCTTAACAAGCATCTGTTCTAGCAGGTGGGGAGCTGATAAGCTGGAATGCACGGGCTGTGAAATGGAACCATCTCCAAGCAATTACCAGGGTTTTTATTCCATTTCCACGAGCCAGTCTCTCTTCTTCTCAGTGCTGCTGTCATAACATTTGCTCGGAGTGAAAGGCAGATTTCCATACAAACATGGTTTTACTTGGAACACGCCAGAAGCATTTCCATGTCAGCCTGGCCTCTCTCCTTAGGGAAAGCTGGGACAGTGAAACGTGTGAGGGGCTGCATTTGCTCCTTTGCACTGGAGCTACGCAAGCTGGGTGAAGAAAAGGGGCTGATGTCTCTGTAGGACTGAGCTGAACCCATTTCAAGGAATTAACAATTAATGTAGCTATATTTTAATCACACCACTTCATGGCCCAGGTGAATCTGCTGTTTGAGGTGACAGAGGAGATCTGGCTGGACATCCTGTCCCACCCACGTGATTTCCCTTCGGAGCAAATCCCCACTGGCATCCTGGTGTCCTACCTGCAGCAAGGATGGCAAAGGACAGGTGGGCAATGGCCTCTTTGATGGCAGCACCCTCCTGTTTGCCCTTCAGGATGGCCAGGGCTCGCCAGCGGCAGTGGCTCTGCAGCAGCTTTCGGTCCTCGTCCTGGAAAATGTCCAGGATTGGCAGGAGGCAGGAGGAGTCTCCAGTTCTGATCACTCTCTTTAGCAGCTTAAGGATGGGAGAGGAAAAGGCAGAGGAGAAAGAGTTGCATGAGGAGATGTGAGGTTGTGTTTGAGCCCACCGTGCCCTTCCCCAGCTTCCCCACCACTCCCTGGGGCTTCAGCTGGCCAAGAACCACAAATCCCCCTGATTTATCTCCTCAGCTGGCCCTGGCGTGAATGCAAGTTGGAGAAAACAGGAATTCTTATCTTTCCTCACCACCACTGCAGCTCTGGAAATAATTCTGGGCAAATACCTGGTGCTGCCTGGTTTGGGCAGCATCTGCTCCACACCGGCAGTGGGGTGTTTTTATAAATACAGGATGATGGTGGCCCAAAAAAGAGAATGTTCCTGTGGAACACAAGGATTCCAGTGACCCTTTTGACTGCAAAATCAAAAGCAGTGAATTAATGGAAAATCAGGGAAGTGCTGTGCCTCTTTTTTAGTATTGTTATTGGGAATGTGGGAAAAGCATGGATTCAAACCCACAAACTGCTGCCCTCCTGGAAAGGAATCCTGCCTTAACTTTGGTATCTTTGCCTCAACAAGCACTTTTTTTACTGCATTTCCAATGAAAATGAACCAAAAGATGCATTTTACAGGTACTGGATATTCAAATCTGAGCCAGGGAGGCCTAGACAAGAACGAAGTTGTCCTGGTGTACCAGATGTATCCCTTGAACTCACCACTTTCTCTATTTTATTAATAGATAGAAGTGATTGGCATCTGACAGGCAGGCGGGATAAAAACATCTTGAAGAGACATTTTCAGATGTTCCATGCAGATCTTGCAGCAGAAGCCGCAGATGGAAATCCAACTTCCAAGGGCAGCACTCTAATAAAGCCACACCCTTCATTAACAGCCTTCCCCAAGGCAGCAAATTACAGCAAACTTTTATTTCTCATAGGGAGTAGCGAAGTGCTGACAGTAAAACCTTTCTCTTTATGGGTTAGCAGAATTTATGTGGCATTTCTAAAAAACTACAATAGTTCCCTCTGATGGCAGAGCCTGGGAATTCAGCTTGGTGATCCTGGGTGGGAGAACCAACTTGCTGGAAGGGCTTTCAGGGTTTCAAGCACAATTTATCAGCATTGGAGAAAGAAAACTGCAGACTGATATTGGAGCTTCAGGGTTTGTGTCTTTCCTCTCCAATGCCTCGTTAGGATAATCAGAGAGGTGGCACTTGTGCCTTCTTTTCTCTAAGGGAACATTCCCAATCCCATCATGTTGTCCCCAGGGACAGGATGCTCTGCCTGGTTAAACTGCTGAGAAATGCCATTAAAAAGCACGTGAGGAACGAGCTGGATTTAGCTGGGAGTCCTTGTGTGGCCTTTTGGACACAAATTCCCGTGATTCTATGATTTTGTGGTGTTATCAGCCCTGCATTTACACCTTCAGAGCTCTGCTACAGGTTCTGCACGTGGGCTCCAAGCTTCCCTGTGTCACAGCTCTCCCTGTTGCTGTTCAGGGAGCTCCTAACAGCAAAGTTTAGTTATAAAGGAGAAATGCACCCAGAGCAGTGAGCATGGGGATTCATCTGTAATTTCTCTGCGGTCTGGGACAAGCAGGAGGCAAGGACCCTGAGGATGAGGCTTCCCAGGTGCTCCTTACCTGGTTGCCATCGTACACAAAGCCTCTCTTCAGCTGCAGCAGGGCCAGCCTGGCCAGCACGGGAGCCCTCTGGGGGTTTCTGGAGAGGGCCAGTGCCAGCAGCCTGTGGGCTTCTTCCCCACGGCCCATCTGGTACAGAGCATCGGCACACAGGAGCCGGGATGCCTCGTCAGAGCTGTCCAGCTCCACCAAGAGAGAAGCCAGCTGGAAAACCCCAGGGGCATCTCTGGAGGGGGGAAAAAAGCCAACAAGACAAAACACCTTCAAGGTTAGGAACGTGCACAGCCCTGTTTGCTTTCTTTGAAAGGAAACTGAGCTGCCTCCCGGGTACCTCTTCTTCTGGAGCATCATCTGCCCTTCCTCCTGGAGGACCTTCAGCAGCAATCCCCTCTGGTTCCATGGCACATAGGACTTGATGGTGAAGATGGTTTCTTCCAGCTTTAACTGGCAGGCCGTGATATAATCCAGGGCTGTCAAGTAATTGCTGCCACCAGAAATCCGGATCAGCCCACGCCCACACAGGGCTTTGATGCAGCTGTTGGGATGAGGGGAATCGTGCTCGATGACCCTCTGGAAGTCCTGCAGGGCTCCGTGGTGGTCCTGGGCGTGGAGGGAGCAGAAGCCTCGCAGTGCCAGCAGGGTGTTGTGGTACGTGCTCTGCTCTGCTGCCAGCAGCTGCTCACAGATGTCCAGGGCGGCCCCGGGGTGTCCCTGCAGGAGGTGACAGTCTGCCAGCCGGACACTGAGCTCCCGGCTGGACCCTGGGCAGATGTGCAGCAGCAGCTGGATTGTCTGGATGACGGGAGGGAGCAGCTCAGTGCCACGATTGCCCCTGAGCTCAGCCCGAGCACGTACGGCCTCCCTGTACGCTGCAAACCTCCCCTCCAGGGCAGCTCTGGCCTGCTCCTCGATCTTCTCAGCGTCATGGGGCGAGAAAAGCTCTTCAAAGCATTTCATTGCCCGGGCAGGGTCTGCTGCAAAGGCTGCTGCCAAATCCTGCATCATTTCCTGCGTCCATCCGCCCAGGAAGAAATACCCAGCAGCTCGTTCCAGGAGCAGAGCCAGAACGTCCTCACCTCTGAGATTCTCAGCTGAGAGGCCCTCGAGGGCCTTGGTGCAAACAGCCACACACTCCTGAAATTGGCCCGTTTTTAGGAGGTGAGCTGCCCGCGCCCTGCACACCCAGCTGTGCCCCGGTGCCACGGCAGCCAGGAAGCCGTAGCAGTCACCCAGCCACTGCTGCAAGGAGCTGCAGCCTGGGCTTTCCTCCTGGCACGTGGAGAGGTGATCGGAGAAGGCCTGGACGACCTGGGGCAGGTGCTCCCTTTGCCTGCTGCACACGTAGGCCACCGCCTCAGATCGGTGCAGCACAAAGGCTTGGACATAATCCACGACTCCCTTCCCAGCCTGTGTCCCTGAGAGCACCCGGGCCAGCGCCCTCAGCAGCAGCAGCTCCATGGAGTCCCTCGGGTTGGCCTCGAGCAGGACACTGCATTTGCTCACCACCTCCTCCGAGCACCCTCGCCGGAGCAGGGCCTCCAGCTCGTACACCGAGGCCACCACGTTGTTGGGAATCAGGGTGGAGAGGAAAATCGCAGCTATTCCCACACTGAGGGACACCACAGCCAGGTTCCTGCTCTGGATCTTGGGGATCTGATCCTTGCCTCTGCACCAGGTCTCCAGGGTGGCCACCACTCGCTCCCAGAGCCCGTGACCCAAGGACTTCACTCTCTGCACTGCTGTGGGACCACAGCAGCTGAAGGCAGCCAGGTAAAAAGCGGTGGCTGCTGGAAATTCCTGCTGGGAGAGGTGCTCGTCCCCTTCCCCGCAGAGCAGGGCGGCGAGCTCCTCGGGGCTCATCTTCTGTGCTTGGCCCTTCACCAAGCGGCATCACGGGTGGAACGCGGCCGGGGCCTGTAAAACAGAAATGAGGGGCTGTGGAGAAGAGTTTGAGCAGAAAATCAGCAATGAGGGGTTGTGGAGCTGAGTTTTAGGAGAAAATCAGCAGTGAGGGGCTATGAAGAAGAAGTTTAACAGAAAATCAGCACTGAGGGATTGTGGAGCAGAGTTTTAGGAGAAAATCAGCAGCGAGGGGTTGTGGAGCACAGGTTTGAGAGAAAGCCAGCAGTGAGGGGCTGTGGAGCAGAGTTTTAGCAGAACATCAGCAGTGAGGGGCTGTGGAGCTCAGGTTTGAGAGAAAATCAGCAATGAGTGGCTCTGGAACACAAGTTTTTCTGCTTGGGAGGTAGGCAGCTTTTCAAATGCCACATGTCAGCATGCCCAGGTGCTGTGAAAAGCCAAGGTTTGGTCACTGCCGGGTTTCTTGGGGAGTAAAGCCATGAGGAGAAACATCACAGAGGTTCTCGGTCCCCGGGCAGGTTGGAAAGCACCCACAGCCCCCGGTCAGTGCTCCTTGCCCACGGGATGAGGCCGGGACACCCATCTGATAAATCTTTAATCACCAGTGTCGCCGCTGGTGGGGGACACGGAGGAGACAGAGCCACACCTCGATGCCTCGCCCGCCCCTTACCTTTTCCCTTGGCCTGGAGAAAGGAGGAGAAAATCCGCTCTTTTCCAGGCAGCGGGAAGGACGGGGCTCCTGCCCCTCATCCCGCACGCCTGGGCCCGGCCCCGCGGGTGAGGGGGGAGCGCGGACACCTGAGAGGGGACGGGCCCGGGGCTGCGGCGGGACGGGAGGGAGGGAGGGAAGCAGGGAGGGAGGGAGAACAGGGCAGGAGCCGGCGCTCTGTTGCCGGGAGACCGCAAACACTGCCCGGTCCGGGTGTCCTGAGGGGCGGGGACTGGCACGGGGACCGTGCCTGAGCTTCTCCCTCCTTATCCCGAGGGACCGGGCGGGATGTGCGGGGCATGGCCAGGGAAAGGATCCCCCTCACCTCGGGGAGAGGATCCCCCTCATCTGAGAGAAAGGATCCCCCTCATCTCGGGGAGACGATCCCTCTCATCTGAGAGAAACGATCCCTCACCTTGAGGAAAGGATCCCCCTCATCTGAGAGAAAAGATCCCTCACCCGAGGGAGAGGACTCCCAATCACCTGAGGGAAAGGATCCCCACCACCCTGGGGAAAGGATGCCCCCCACTTTGGGGAAAGGATGCCCCCCACTTTGGGGAAAGGATCCCCTTCACCCTGGGGAAATGATCCCCCTCACTTTGGGGAAAGGATCCCCCTCATCTGAGAGAAAAGATCCCTCACCTTGAGGAAAGGATCCCCCTCACCCTGGGGAAAGGATCCCCCTCACTTTGGGGAAAGGATCCTCCTCACTTTGGGGAAAGGATCCCCCTCATCTAAGAAAAAAGATCTCTCAGCCGAGGGAGAGGATCCCTGCCACCTTGGGGAAAGGATCCCCCTCACCCTGGGAATATGATCCCCCTCGGCTCGGGGAAAGGATCCCCCTCACCTTCAGGAAAGGATCCCCCTCACCTTGGGAAGAGGATCCCCCTCACCTTCAGGAAACTGGCCCAGGTCATGACCCTCAGCAGGACAAGATATAAGGAATTACTTACACAAACCAGCAAACTCTGTGGTGCAGCCTACACTTTTAACCTCATTGTTTATTAATAAGTCTTATTTTTTAATTATAAACGTTATTTTTAATAGTAACCCTTATTTTTGAATAACAACTCTTACTTTCTAAATAATAACCTTTATTTTAAAATAATGACCCTTATCTTTTAAATAATAACCCTTATTTTTAAATCATAACCCTTATTTTTTAACAATGAAAGCGTTTTTAGCAGTAGATCAACTCTGTTTTTAGGACTGTTTAACTGGATGATGTCCCTTTAAGCCAGGGCCACTCTGAAGTCCAACTCTTTCTTTCTCTCTCCACGTTCTTTGACATTCAAAAGAGTAAAAATACCCCTCTATGATGGATGGAGATTTTTTGGCATTTTATTAAGAGTTTGCCCATTACGTTGATTTGATTACTTTCACTTTAATTACCCTAATTAGCCATCAAGATATAATTTAGCATTGCTGTCACATCGGGCCACAGGTGATATTGCCAGGAAAAGACTCAAGGGCACGAAAGAAGCAGTTCTGAAATAGAAATCACATTAAGGGGAGCTGGCTTGATCAAATGCCTCTGCCCCTCCTCGGAGGCTCAGGCAGGGCTTGTGGGAATAAAACCGGGACCGGAGCCTCAGACGGAGCCTGGTCCAGGCTGCAAAAATCATTACCCATCATCTGACTTTGCTGCATGACTGAGTGGGCTGGAAGTTGCTTCCAGCCACGTTTTGCCCTGTAGATACAGAGAACGTGAGGATGGCAGTGTCCTCCATCCATCATTTCCAGCTGGAAAAGTCCGGTTTGGATGAGGATGCCGTGTGCTCCCTGCTGCACATGGATGGTTTAGGGGATGCTGTGCTTGGCCAGAAAGGCAGCAGCCACACAAAACGTTATTTTGTTGACTTTAGGTGATTAAAACACAACCAATTTTACGTTGTGTATCAAACTTAAATCGATTTAGGTTCCTAACTTTGGACCTTGAAGGAGTAAGAAGAGCAACATCTAAGGAGCTCAGTGGAAAAAGAGAATATTTCTCTGTGCCCTCGTGTGATCCCTGAGTGAGTGTTTAAACCTGTTGTTTTAAGAGGTGGAACTGGCAATGTCACTTAAAGGTTCTTCTCAAGCCCCCAGACAATTTGCTGTGTGTCCTGTGGGGCAGATAAAACCAGCTCCTTTCCTAAAAGGATCCTAAAAACCCAGGGGAAGGTGGGGGGGAAAGTGTGGAGATGTTTATCTAAACATTAAATATTAAGTCTGCTACACACTCATGAAATAGTAACTCTACCGCGACAGCTCCTCGGGATGTCTCTGATTACTGCTGAATTTTTAAAGGGAGGTGTGTGGGGAGGGAGTAAATACAGAATGAGTTTGCAAACTTTGTTTTTCCCTGCTTTGCAGAGCAGGAGGTGCACAAACACGTGTCTGCAACAGCCCTTCTCAGAGACAGGGCTGAGAAATCTTGCACTTATTTCTTTGAAAGGCTCTCAGTGCCTGCAGTGCAGCAAGTCCCTTCCCTTATGGCTTTTAAATGCCACGTGTAGCTAGGGCTGAGAAACCAGCAACTTGGGGCTGAAAATTTGGCTTAAAAGAAGAGGAGGATGATCTTTCTTTGACAGAAAGAAGTGGACTGGAGTGGGGTATTAATAAAGTGAAGAAATCTTTGATTTCTTTGGCGACTGTTTTTCACTCTGAGCTGTACCTGGGCTGGAGAGCAGACACCGAATTCTGCTCTCTTTGGGCTGGTGTAAATGACCCTGAATTGTGCTCTCTTTGGGCTGGTGTAAATGACCCTGAATTGTGCTCTCTTTGGGCTGGTGTAAATGACACCGAATTCTGCTCTCTTTGGGCTGGTGTAAACATTCAGGCTGGGGAATGAAGGTGTTTGTCCTAAATGACCCAGGCTGGGTGACCGAGTGCCCTCCCCACTGCAGCTGAGCAGCTCTGGTGTGTGAAGCCACGCGATGAAATTTCATCCCAGGGCATCTTTAGTTCCACGCCCTCAGTCTGTTGGGAGAGCCGGGCTGCTGGCTACGAGCTCTGCTGTCAGCCTGAGGCAGGATCTCCTTCCCTCATGGAGGGAGTTTGTAGCCCTGGCACCGTGTCCCTGTGTCCCCACAGCTGCTGCTGCTCCTTTGGGTCCGAGCAGAGTTCAAATGCAGACCTCTAAGGGTTGTTGGGGACAGCTCTGCTTCCTAACGTGGGGTGGGAGGAAAGGGTACGTGGAATATCCATTTTCAGGATGTTCTCGGTCTTTTCAGTGCTGTTTTTGTCACAGAATCATTGAGGTTGGAAAAGATCACCAGGATCAGAGTCCAAGCTGTGCCCGATGCCCACCTTATCACCCAGCCCAGGGCACTGAGTGCCACCTCCAGGCCTCCCTTTGACAGGGATGGGGACTCCAAACCTCTCTGGGCAGCCCCTTCCAAAGCCTGACCACTCTTTCCACGAAGAAATTCCTGCTGATGCCCACCCTGACCCTCCCCTGGCACAGCTTGGGCCTGTTTACCCTCATCCCATCCCTTTTTCCCTGAGAGCAGAGCCCGACACCCACACATCTGACATCCCACATCTGTGGAGAAAGAAGGTCCCCCTCTAAGCCTCCTTTCCTCCAGGACCTAAAATCCTATTCTAGAATATGTTAGACTCCTCTTTGGTCAAACTTTTCTGCTCACCCGACAATCACAACCTCCCGGAGCTGCCTTGGGTGCATGAAGGTGTGTGGGCACAGAAGGCCAAGATGATCTCTCCGTGCACTGGGCTATTTTCATCTGTGCTCACCCAATAAGAATGACAACGCAAAGGATTGCAGGGATCCTCGATAAGGAGCAGGATTAAGATGCACTTGAGCGAGGTTACAGGAAAAGAGTGGTCGTTCCATTAGAAAAAGGAAGAATCCCTTTGTTTGTGTTCTGGGGATTAAAGCAGTGACAGCAGAAAGCACCTGGAGGTCACCACACGCAGACTTTGCTGTCTCAGTGGCCGTCTGGGCTGTGACTCCGGGGTTCAGCTGTGCAGTTGCAGAATTCAATCAGTTCTCCTTGTGCTGGGAGTCCTGCAGTGGCTCCGTGTGAGGCAGGGAAGTAGATCTGCCTGTTCCACAGGCACGTGGATGTGCCTGACTTGGAATAAAAATCTGTGGGGTGAATGAAGCAGGTTCCCCAGTGATGTTCCCTTGGCATGTTAACACACCTGCCTTCCCCTCTGATGCTGCATTCTCTGATGCAAAGGCTCAAAGGTAGAAATTTCCAGCTGAAATCACAAAATTATGAGGTTGGAAAAGGCTTCCAAGATCATCAAATCCAACCTGTGGCCGATCACCACCTTGTCACCCAGACCAAAGCTCTGAGTGCCACATCCAGTCATTAAACTGGTGTTTAAGAGAGCTCTCAAATGTGTGAGTGTAAGGTGGCCCAGGCCAGAGAAGCTTTAGCCTGGTCATTTTATAATCTGACCTGGTCAGTCAGGATCTGGCTGAGTTTTACAAAATTCACCCCCTGTAATTCTTGTCCTTTCCTGCTCTGAGTTATTCCACTGGCATTTCCCAGCCTGGCTTTGCAAGATTTTCTAGATGGAAAGTGCTGAAATCAGGAGCAGTTGGGCCATGTGTGACTGGGGACCAAGACCAACCTCTGGATATCCAAACGCTCCAACACCCTCATAATTAGGCTGATTTTCCATCTGGCTCAGCACCTCTGTGTCCAGTGAGGGACACTGGAACAGGGTTGGTTGAACAAATTCCTCAAGATGCCAAGCAAGTGGCATTCCAAAAAAAACCAACCGTGCCCTCTGCTTCTGTTCTTCCCAGTGCTCAGGGATCACAGCACAAAGTCACCACATTTCTGTGCTGTGATGTGTTGTTTGCCATGTTTATTTAGGATATGAGCATTTGAGGCTGAGGATAGCGATGAGTTCGACGGGCTGAGCCTCAGAAGGGACTCCCAGCACTGCTGAAACTTGGAATAACACAGCGTGAGGGATAAAAAAGGGGAGTTGTTGATGTCGCCAGCTCAAATTAAGCACTGTTAACCAGCCCACTTTATCCCTCCTCTGCTAATATCGGAGCTTTCTGCTCTTATTTCCCCTCATTCCTTCCCTGCTTGCCGAACAAACAGGGATGAGGGGATGTCGTTAAGGGGTCACTCGTTTGGTTCTGCCGTTTCCAAGTCACCTGGGTCTGGCAGTAACTTCCTCAAGCAGCCACGGCAACATCAATCACCCAGAAAAATAGCACCGAGTGAAATGACTTTTCAAAGTGTCGTTGGTATAATTATCATCCTGGCCATTACATTAAATGCCACCATTTATAACTGTTATGTTTAAGTATGCAAACAGTAATTAACTTGGTAATGAACTGAGGACCCCTGCGCCTCTCTTCCCTCAGCTAATTTGCATGTTAATTATCATTAGCAACCAGGGAAACAAGTTATAAACAGCTTAATTAGCAGCTTAATCATTTTTACAAGAAAACGTGCTGCACTTTGATACACGAGCAAGAGTTGGATTAATGAAGTCAGACGAGGGAGTTCTCCCTGTGCTGGTCCTGCTGCAGTGCTGGGCTTAGTTTTGGGCCTATTTTGGGCCTGTTTTGGGCCTGTTTTGGGCAATTGGGGGCCCCCAGAGGTGCCTTTGCACACCCCCAGGCTCTGGGCACCCTTGCACAAGGCTCTCTCAGCCTTCCTGCTTGGTATCTACTGAAGAAATTCTGAATTTCTTAACAAAAACTAATTTGCTTTATTTTTTCCCTGTTTTGTTTCCTTTTTGGCAGACATTTTCTGTTCATTCAATGGAAAATTAAGGTATAGTTTGATTATTTAGATATAATTTGAATAGTTGGTTGTTTTTTGGTTTTTTTTTTGTTGTTTGGGGTTTTTTTTGCAGGTGGTTATGCTTCCATCCCCCAACTACACTATAAATAATAATTGTATTATTTATATTACAATATAAATAATAGCCAGCTCACATACATTTTGAAGAATTTTTTTTAAGGTTTTTTTAACAACACCCAGAAGTTAAACGGAGAGCTGGAATTGGGTGTAAAGGACATAATAATTGAAGGAAGGCAAATCCAAATAAGAAGGAGAAACACAAGCTGTGGTTTGTAGGTGGTGCTGCCCACTCTGTCTGATGGCAGCTGCAGTGACCTGTGTGGATTTGGATTTAGGAGATTTTTCCAAGGTCCTGGATGGGTAAAACCTCCAGCTGAGGCTCACCCTGTTCTTATCCCATGGATAAAATGTCATTGTGGGAATGATTCCACATTAGCCTGCCAAGAGAGCTTCTCACTGGATCAGGAGTCAGTCACTGAATGGGAAGCAGCAGGAATTTAGTCAGAAGATAGGAACACACTGTCCGAGGAGGTTGCGGAATCTGTCACCAGGGATTTTGGGAATGGCTCAGACAAACATCTCTAACAAAGGGTTTGGGTATTGTTGATGCTGCTTTAGGACAGCAGGACGGACCTAAAGCCCGGAACCGGGCAGTTCCTGGCATGGGGCTGCAGAGCATCCGGGGTGCTCCACTGACAGATTTGGGATGCCACGAAACTCCTTCCACCGCCGCTTTGGCCCCAAATCAGGGCTGAACCCCCCATTCTACAGCAACCCAGGGATTCTCTCCGTCAAGATGAAGCTCCCCGTGGTTATAAAGAAACAGGAGTTTGTACCCAAATCCGGCCGAGAGGGTGGCACAGCCCCGATCGCCACCCTCGGCCCCGCGGTGCCACCCCTGCCGTGCCGGGCCCCCGCCAGCAGGGGGGGCCAGCGCACCGCCGGAACGGGCAGGACCGGGCCCGGCTGGGAATATTCCCTTAAATTATTATTTATTTTTATTCGGCGTGATTCACACAGAAGCAGGAAGCCGCCGCTGCCTTGTGGGTTCAGCGCACAGAACTTGCCCCAAAAGGCAGCTCGCAAAATCCTGACTTTTCTATCCAGGATGAAGGAGTTAATTTTGGGGCCTCGAATGTCTTGAAATGTCTTTGCTTCTTCCTTTTTTTTTTCCTCGCAGACAGAAAGATTTTGATTTTTGACATTTGAATTTATCTGCTGGCACATCACTGGCCCTTATTAATTCAAGAGAGTTTGTAAGGATGGGCGAAAATCTGAAAGTTCCCAGCTCAGGCAGGCTGAGAGTGGCTATAAAGGGTACAGTGAAAAACTGCAGTCCTTGGATGTTCATGTGCAATTTTAGCAAAGAAAAGACAGTGAATGCTGAAAGGGGAAGGAATTGTTGCACGAGACAAGGGTGGAGTGCTCCAGCCAGCTCCAGAGCCCTGCATGGCTCGGGGAGAGGGCGAAGTGGGTGATTTACAGCAGCTGAGGGTCAGCCCCGTGCGTTTTATCTGCTCTGCCACTGCCCCCATCATTTCCTAGCGAGGGGCACTGCCCCTGCAATGGCAGCCAGCAAAGAGAGAGCTTCCTGTGCTATGTTCCATAAATTCTTTATCAGCTCTGTAATCAGAGAGCGTGGCTGGATGTTGATTTTGTTACGGTACCTGGAGCGAATCTCTATATGTTAATTTAAAGCCATAAAACTACAGCTTAGGGTTTTGGCGTCCTAATTGAAACTTCCCCTTCTTGCAGGCATTCATTCCGCTGCAGAGGAATAATAATCATCAGGAAAGAAAGGGAGATGCAGATAAAATGGGAGAGCTTTGTTCCCAGGAACCCATAAATGCCAGGGAAACTCTGGCAGCCGGTGCCAAGCACACGGCCGTGCTCCAGGATCCCCACGAGACTTTCTCTTGGATTTCACCAGCACTGCAGTAGAAGCTCCATGAGATTTGTTGATGGAAATGTGGGGTTTGGCCTTTTTTTCCCTGGGGAATGTCCTCGTTGGCACTGTCACTACATGAGGAGCACCAGAGCCGGGCACAGCCTGGCCCGTGTCCTGGTCGTGTCATTTCATTGTCCTGTTGATATTTGGCTCCTCTGCTGTGGAAGTGCTCACCAAAACAATTGGAGAGCAGAATATTTGTTCTCAAAGTGTTGCAACCAGTCCAGGCAGTCCCTGACAGCTGCAGATCCCGTCCTGAAAGTCTCCCACCCCTCAGCCAAGAGTGGGATGGGAGCATCACCCCAAAGGAAAGGGATGGAGGGTGGGTGGTCGGTCCGGGCTGGGCACTGGGCTCCCTCCTGTTGTTCCGTCATTTCCTCAAGCTCAAGGTGTCAGTTCTGCTCTTCTGCACCCTCCAGCCTCAGAGTCCCGTGTCCAAAAATCCCATTAAAGCCTAGGCAGGGTGTGGGACCTCGTGCTCAGAAGCAAAGCAGGAAGGATAAGACAGCAGCAGCTGCCAGAATGGGAGCCGAGGGCTGGAGCAGATCAAAGGGAAAACTAAATTATAGATTGATAGATGCCTTTAGTTTATAAGTTATTAAGCACCAGGTAACAGGTTAGATTAATATTGTGCCTGGAGGTTTCTTTTTTGCTTCTTTTTTTTTTTTTTCCCCCCTCTCTCTCTCCTTTTTTAAAAACTGGAGAAAACAAAATATTTTTCTAATTAAGTAAATCTACAGTGCTTGCTAATGGGGCCCGTCTGTGTGCTTGTCAGGGCACAGGGAGAGCTGGAATAATGATTTTATTTTTTCATTAAATAGAATTATAGGCAGTTACTCAAAGCAACTGTGAGTCTAATTGAAAGAAAACCATTTCTTCTTAATTTACTTTCACGGTTCTGGATGATAAAAGAGTGCGTTCGCTGGAAAATTAAATAAAAAACACAACATGAGGAAGCTTGAAATAATGCTGCTCAGGCACAGGTGGGAAGAGGGAGCACAGCAGTTTTCCTGCTCGTTATTAGTGCAGATCCCAGAGCTTCCTCTTACATCCAAAAAGTGCATTTTTCCTTCCTAAGTTTTCCTTTCGACTTCCCCCTCCCCTTTCCAGGACATCCCTTTGTTTTCCAGTTTTCCATCCACCACGACGACCGTGTAAGCTCAGCCTTTTTGCAGGGTTAGATTTCCCCTCTCCCCCCACGGATGACAGCAGTTTTTGCCTGTATCCCAAAGATTCCTGCCCAGTTCAGGCACTGGGATCACCGGGATCAGCGGGCACGAGTGGGATGTGAGCAGGGAGTGTGGGGAACTGTCCGGGACAGGGCAGGACTGTGCTGCCCAAGGCCTGAAATCACCGTGTGTGAATCTGGGAGAAGCCAGATGGGGAACTCAGCTTGGAAGTGGAATTAGAGCTGCTCCAGGAGTCATTCCAGGGGCAGGGCGGGAGGTGGGTCTGTGTAAGGACGAGTTCCAGGGTGTGAAGTCACATCTGAGCAGGGACCTGGGGCTGGGAGCTCAGCAAACACTGCCGGGGTGAAGGCACAGCCCAGGATTTCCTTTCCTTGTTGTCACAAATTCCCTCAGCTCCAAGCGCCAGCTCTGGGCTCCTGGGAGCTCCGAGGCTGCCTGGGGTTTCCCAACATCTCAGGGGTTGCTTGGATTTCTGTTCTCTCAGGGGGCAGGAAAGGTTTGCCCGTGCCTTTCTCAGCCTTGAACGGCCCCAGAAACCTCCGGGCCCTGCGGAGTGCCCCAGCATGGGTGCAGGAGGGGTTAAATAAATGGGAACTGATTAATTCCATGGCAGGGTCCCTCCCTGGCCCTGGTGCCACATCTGGCAGGGTCACAGCAGCAGGGCCCGGCTGCAGCAGGAGGAGAGGGTCTGTTTCCACTAACCAGTTCTGCTACTTCTTACACTAAGTACTTCCTAAAAAAGGCCTGGGATAAGGTTTCACCGGGGCTGCCGTTAGATTTACGGGGATCCCATTTGCTCCAGCTCTTGGATTCACTCAGGCCGGGACAAGATTAAAACCAACCCTTCAATTTCCTTTTTTTTTTTCTTTAGGAAATGAACTGTGGCTTTTCTGCTAATGAAAGTGCAGAGACACTGAACTCATTCAGGCTCTCTGCTGGCTCTGGGTGTGTTTGATGTGTCTTCGAGGTGCACCTGAGGGAAACAAGAAGTTAAGGCAACTCTTGGCAATTAGCACTGAACATTATTCTCTGCCTTTTATCAATGCCTGTGCGTATAAGAAAGCCAGAGCAGGGCTTGGAGTTGTCACTTTGGGAAATGCTCAGTCTTTGCTGTTTGAAAATAGCCTAAAGAAAATGAAGTGAAAGATTTCCATGAAACTAAACTCAATATCCAGATACCTCCTGTAGCCTCCTGTGAGGCTGAGAAATCTGTTTCATCCCAGTTTCATCTTCATGCTGGTAACACAAAACTCCAGAAGTAATTTCAAAATAAAGTTGGAATCTGCTCCTCTTCTTCTACTTAAATATTTCTAAGGGATGGTGTTTGTAATTGAGAAGAGCTTTTCCTTACAAACTGTTCTGCTGCTGCTGCCGTGAGCATTCCAGGGAAGGAACTTCCCTGCTCAGCTGTGTCTCGGATCAGGATGATGCGGAGCAATGGGACAAGATATTTATATTTTTCCCACCGGCAGATTTAGCTGGGAATTTTCTGACAAAAAGGGTTTTCATTGCGAAGTGCTGGTTCAGCCAAAATTATTTTTCTTCCATCTCATTCCCAGAAAACACTGCCTCCTTTGTTTCCTTCTGCTGCTGGAGGATCTGGGCCTCTGGGATCAATGGTTCCAGTGCTGTCCCAGCACAAGCATTTTCCTCCCTTTGGAAAACACGAAGCCTTCCAGGTAGTCTGGAGGAGAACTGGACACCATAAAAATCCCCACGGAGGCAAAGGAGCTGGGATTTCGGGATCCAGCTGAACTCTGGCTTGAGTCTGATTTGCGGAGGACTTGCCAAAGGAAGGTTGTTGGGGTTTTTGTTTGTTTGTTTGTTTGTTTTTGATTGGTGTCTGAATGGATGGGCTCAGGAAAAGAAAATCCCCCGTCAATGGACCCGCTGTGCTTTACTGATAATTAAACCTGGCAAGAACCATCGCCAGGCCCTTGGAATTTGGTGCTTTTTCAGGGTTGGGACCACACTTGCAGCCCATGTTAGAGGAACAAAAATGAAGAGATGCTGCTGAATCTCCCAGTTTTATTAAAGCAGAGGCTCCCCCTGGTTCTGAGCATCCCACTGAAGTGCTCTGAGGAATAACCAATATCCCGGGAACTGCCTGATAAATGCTTCTTTCAAAAGAAAGATTTTTTTTTTCCCCAAACTCTTTAATACCTTCCTAATCTGAAGGACAATTTTTCTCCTCTGTAATCACTGTATTAAAATTTAATACAGAATATTAATATAACATACTTAATGGCAACCTGGATATTATTCTGGACATATCACTCCAAAAGCCCCGGGAGCTTGAACGAGAGAGGATTTAACTCTTCCCAGGCCCTTGGGGGTAGCAAAGATGTTTTTGTTGCTGCCATACAGGGCAAACTTCAGTGCTGGGAATTGCGTTGGCAGGTGGCAGGCAGGGAACATGTCTTCTTCCTATTTCTGTTCTGGAAAATGTTTCTTCTGAGCCCTTTTTTGTAGGGGATTTAGATGGCAAGAGGGAGAGGGTGAGGCTGTTGCTGAGGTGTCTGTGTTCAATCATGGCAGGGTGGAGGATGGAGAAGTTCAGACATCCCTAAAAAGAGATAATTAATGAATAGGAAAGGAAACTGTTATTGTCCCACGCACCAGCGTGGCTGTTACCTGTCCCCACAGCCCCTGGGCTGTGTCTGGGGGTGTGTGGGGGCTCCGTGCAGGGCTCTGAAGTGTGGAAATGCACATTCCCACCTTTCTCCTCATGTCCTTTCTCCCTGTGCTTCTCCAGAGAGGAGATTCTCAAGATCCTGTGCTTTGCTCTTCCTGGAGATGGCCCAGCCTCACCACAGAACCTTAAAGAGGGAGTTAGCCCCCACATGATGAGATTGGCTTCAACCCACAAGATTACTGTTGAAAGATTGTTTTAAAATCTGGGGTTTTGAAGGTTTATATTTCTAATGTTCAACCCATGGTCCACAACTTGCTGCAAAGGAGAACTCAATTAACGCGTAAACACAGCCAGGCAAAAGCTCTGGCTTGATGCAAAGTGCTGAAATGCTGGACAAAAAAATCTGTGTGGCTGACAAAGCCATAAAACCTCCGATCCACTCAGAGGAGAGAACACAGGAAACAAATCTTTCCCTGCAGGTTGGGTTCCGTGGGTGCCTTTTTTTGCAGCAGTGGCTTTGTGCGAGCGCGTTCCGAGGGGCTGAGAACGGTGAGAGTCGGGGCTTTTCCACAGCATGTTTGAATAGAGCCACTAGGTAAAATATTCTCACCTGGAAAGAAGTCTGTGCTGAGGTGGAGGGAGGGGAGAGAAACTGGCAAAAGAAAATAAAGCAGCAGGCAGTGGGTGGCAAAAGGGAGCGGGGGACACAGCGGTGAGTGTGAGGGATGACTTGGAAAGGAGAGGGATGCTATTGAGGAACAGCAGTAGGAAGGAAAAGGGGGGGGCTGAGGGGAAAAGCAGGAGACATGGTAAGTTAAGTAAATTCACATTTATTTCTGCAAGAATTTGCTTCAAACGCTCTTCCTGCCCTCGCTGAACGTTCGGTGTTTGGACGCCCTCCACGCCGGGGGAACAAAACGGCTCTGTTGGAGCGCCGGGGGTGAAGCCCCGGTCACGGGCACGGCCGGGCTCCTGTGCCCCACCTGAGGAGCACATGGAGCTCCTCCAGAGCCTCCCCCAGCTCCTGCTGAGCCCCTGCGCCAAGCAGGAAACCCAACCCCGCTGCTGATTATGGATCATCTCCACGAACTCCGTGGAGGAGCTGGTTCTGAGCCCTGGTCACCTCCTTGGGGTCCTGGTGGTGTTTAAATTCAGAATGAGCACCTCGGGCCACGCAGCTGAAATCCCACCCCACTCTGCCAGGGAGATGTGCTCAGAGATGGTCCCTGGTTAGCTGAGGGCCGTGGATGTCAGAGTGAATGAAAGGCTTTTCAGCACCCAGGAGGACAGCGGGGTTCCCCCCGAGCTCCCCTCCCTGCTCACAGACAGCAGAAATGTCCCAGCTCCTTGGGACTACAACCAAGGCTTTGTTCTGGTCCAGGGGAGCCGGAGGGAACAATGGGAGACATTGTGGGGCTCTGCTGCTGGAGGTTGCTGAACGTGTGCTGTGCTGTGAGGGCACAGAGCATCTGCAGAGTGACTGGGGAAATGTTACTGCACAGGCCCGAGGAGGCTCCTTCACACAAATCCCTCTGTTTTAACCAGGACTTCCCATTTCCCACGGAATCCTGCGTGTTCTCAGCTCTAGAGGCTTCTCTAGACAAAAGCTGCAACACTTGAATGATCATAATTTGCTATATTTTACCTGCTCTGGGCCCCAGGCATGGATGTGTTGCATGGCACTTGCTGTGGGCATATCCCACAGGCCAGCAGTATTAGCATTATATTTATATGTATTTTATTAAAACTGGTTGTTCTGGGCCACTCTTGTTAGTCTCTTATTTTTAAGTGTGAGATCTTCTTTCCTTTAAAATATTTTGTGTAATGGTATTTAAGAAAAGAGCTGATCCACTTTTTATGGCCATTAAAAAGTACATTTTACTGCTACAGACCCGTTAGTCTTTTGTGCAGGACAGCTGTAATTTTAAAGGAATTTTAGAGGTTTCATTTGAAGTCCTCTGCAGAATTTATTTGGCTTTATCACCTGCAGTGAAAGGCTTTGACAGATAAATCCTGAATTGCTTCTGAGGTGGGAACACCATCCTTTCCACATGAGCTGGAAGAGAATCTTTGAGGAGCACCAGCATGGCTAGCCACTGGTCTACAATTAAATCCAATATTTCGTTCAGTGCAAGTCTTGGTTCCTGCAACAGGAACCCTCCTTCCAATGGGCAACTTCTTCCTTTGGGATGTAGGATCTGCTGGAATTTGGAACAGGGGCTCCCACCCTGTGTCTGTGGCACTGGCAGTGATGCCAAGCCAGGAGTACCACGGTTTTCTAGGAGAGGTCAGTCCCTCTGTGAGAGCACCAGAACCAGGGAAAAGATTTTAGAATATGATGGGGGATGCTTTTAGGATTCTTTTTGTGTGTTGAGGTTTTTATTGTTTGGGTTTTTTGTTTTCTCTTTCGAAAGGGCAGCTGATTTATCCAAATTCACCACTGCCAGAGGCTCCTCTAGCCGGGGATGCTCTGAATGACCTGGAGGGAATCAGAGCTTTATACCTAAATTTCGCTGATTAATTATCAGTTATTTAAGGTGGAAGAGGCTGAAACAAGGGGTGCTCCTTGTGCCATTTCTCTGTAAGTTTCCTGGTGGGCCCTGCTAACACCGAGGGCTCCGAGGCAGCCTCCAGCTGGCTGACATTTCCCACACGTTCGGGGTGTCCCCCCAAGATGTTCTCCAATTAGTCACCATCACTCACAGTCTGTTTTCCATACTCACCCACAGTTTACAGTCGGGCAGAGGAGCACAATGGCAGAGCAGCTGCTCCCAGCCAGACACAAAGGTTATGGCACTGTGTACATAAGCAAGCTGTGAAAGTTCCAGTCGCAGCCACCCAGCTCCTGCACCCTCCCGGACTTTTAAAAGCCAACAGAAGCAGAAACAAACAGTGAGTGCGCCTCTCGTCTCAGCCCTGGAAAAACATTTGGAAGCATGGAGTGAAAGGAGGGATTTTTGTTTTTCTAATTTGATTCCCATTGCTGCAGCTGCAGCCAAAACCTTTGGGTTCTGGAAAAAGTTCAGAAAGTGCTGCTTTTTGGAAGAGGTCGTGTTTATTGGAAAATTACATCTTGCCCAGTAAAAACTGACAGTATAAGTACTCCAGTCTATTAAAAGCTACAGAAGACACAGTTAAGAGTTTATTTAATGATTGCTGCAGATGGGCTTCGGGAACTTGGAGCCCTGGCATTGGCGAGTTGGGTTGGAGATTGTGCTCTGGGAACACAGAAACCATCATTGTCGTATTAGTGACCCCCTCGTCCGCCCTCGTGCCTAAACCAGAACCAACTGCCACGGGCGGGCTCTGCCTGGTGATTTGTAGCTCATTTTTCCTGAAGGAAAAGGTGTCAGGGATCAACACAGCAGCTCAGTGAGAGCGGTGGAGACACCACAGCCGAGGGAGCCCAAAGCTGGCAGACCTGGGATCCTATTCTGGGAGCAGACTCTGGCTCAGACTGGGGCATGACCCCGTGAAGTTTCCTGGAACTCTTCGGGCTATGGAACAGAAATACGTTGTGGAAAGAGAGGAACTGCTGCCCCAGAGATGTTAGACCTGACCTAAACCCCATCAGAATGTTGTGAGCTACAGGCAGTGTTTGAACTGAGCCCTTAAAGCACAAATGCTCCATGGCAGAGCTCTCCATGGAGGGAGGAAGTTCCCATCGAAACCTGGAGCTCCAGGGAAGGTCTGTTTCTCGTAGTTCTGCCCCTGAAGAAGGGAACAGCCTCCCCCTGTGCTCAGGGAATCCATCCATTCCTTCCCCCCAGCTGTCAGGTCTCTGCAGAGCAGCAGAAACCCAGAACAGCTCAGGTGGTTCGCGTGGCTCTCACAAACATCCCACATCTGCCTCCTGCCATTCGGCTCAGCCACACCCCTGTGGGAAGGTGTGCGAGCCTTGAGCCTGTGGGTGCCCCTGCAGCTGTGCCAGATGTCTGAGCCCAGCCCAGCCCTGCTGATTTCCTCTTTGAGTTCCAGCCCCTGCGTTTGCTGCAGTGGTGCCCACCGTCTTCGGGCTTTGCCCTCTCTGACAAACCTCTCACCTCGAATTTGCCTGGTGCCCTCAGCCTGTGGGTTGGGCTGGAACACCAGGTGCTTGTGCCGGGGGAGTGGAAGTGCTGGGAAACTCGGGGCTTTGGTTCTGGGGTCTGTTGGCTGGAGACTGAATGAGATTCCAGGTACCCACAAAGGTTCTGCTCCCAGAGACTGACCCGCTATTGGATCACCTACAACTGCTTAGGAATTCTCTCTTCTCACTTCACCAGCTCCTGAGGCCTGGAGAGAGTGGATGGAGACTTCCTGTGCTTTCGAGAGGAGCTGCCTTTCTCCTGAGCATCAGCTGCAGTTTCACTCCAGCCAGCAGAAACTCTGTGTGTGTGTAAAGAAATTTGTGTCGCAGCTGCTTAGAACAAATTCAGTGTAATTCAGTTTTACAAGCAGTGCTAGGCTAAATCCAAATCAACATTGCTTTCAGCAAAATGCAGTTAGAATTCTTTTTGGCCTGCTAGCAGAGCGTGTGTTGCCATATTTGTCTTTCAGAAGTGAAATAAAATATGACATTTACTGACAGCCTGCTTCCAAAGTGGAACGGGCTGAGCTCGGTTACACGCCGAGGCTCTGGAGCCAATCCATGATTGCTCCTGATTCCCTGGGTTGGAGCTGCCATCAGGATGGAACCTCTGCAAAGAGGAAAACTCATCTAACAGGAGTCTCTTGTAAGGAGGTGGGGATGTTTCTTTCAGGAGGGATATTTTCAGCTCAAATGATGGAGTGAATTTTGAAACTCCTTGTGTCCTGGGCTCAAACCTGAAAAGTCTGAAAGGCAGCTGTAATTCTGACAGTTCCACGACTGAAAACGGGAGAAATCCAAGTCAGCAGTGTGTGGAATATTGTGTGGCTCCTAGGACATCCTTGGGGAGCTCTCCTCAGACCCAGAGCACTCGCTGCCCACTCAGCATTGCTGTTTGTTTCCTTAAGGTTCCTTCTGCTGTGGGCAACATGGAATCATGGAATGGTTTGGGTTGGAAGGGACCTTAAAGCCCATCTCATTCCATCCCCCTGCCATGGGCAGGGACACCTTCCACCAGACCAGGGTGCTCCAAGCCCTGTCCAACCTGGCCTGGGACACTGCCAGGGATCCAGGGGCATCTCCAGGGTCTGACTCAGCTGTGAGAGGGGTTTGTTCTCCACGGGGAACTATCTCATTAGTCCACCTAAATACCCTCTTGCAAATCTATTTCCCGCTCCAGCATCAAACCTGGGAAAAAAAAGAGGGAAAACCAGAGATGCAAGTGCACACAGATACATTCTCTATCCCTCTTTTTGGAACTGTTCCCTTTCTATGCCCACCTTTGGGCTCTGGGCTTCCTCCCACCCAGCCACTCTCCTGTGACACTTTCCTGTCAGAGCAGGTGCCACCCCCACTTCAGCTCTGCAGTGCTCGGGCAAGGGAACAGCTGGGACAACGTTGGCTGCTCTCCTCCCGTTATTCCCAACCTCCTCAAGCCTTGTTACGTTACTTTGGTGATAAATAGTCCCAATAAATTCTTTAATAGGACGAAGATAGGCTATCCCTCATCCCAGCCAGGCTGTGGGAAGGTTGTAAATCTGGAACAAGAGCCATTCGTTTGGTTGGAGAATCCAAAGCCTCGCCGTTCCGAAGGATTCATTTCCACCCTCCCCCTCAGTTAATCATTCTCCAAGTCCTCATAAATATCCTGGGCAAAGAAAAAGAACGACCTATTCTTGCTGTGCCATAAATGGGTGGTGTTGTGCTGTGAGATTTTGCTCCTCAGCTCGCAGGTGAGAAATTCAGCAGCAAACCAGAGGTTGCAGTGTGGGGGTTTCTTGCTGACTCTGCTTTCCAGGCCAAAAGGAGGGGGAATAGATGTGTTCAGAGACCACGTAATCTCCCAGGAGAGAGAACAGAGATATCCAGGATCATGTATAGGTGTGTACTGATGTTCTCTTTTTAAAATTTATATTGGTGGTGCAAACGTAAGAAAATACTGCACCAAACCGGTGCAGCACCTCTACTGGTTAGACTTTAAAAAAGCTCAAAAATATTTCATTAGTTTATCGTTTTTTTCATACAAAATGTGGAGGTGGGGAGGGGTTTCCAAGGTTGACTCTCAACTGGAGAAGGCAAAACCACTTTTGTTATTGAAGGGTGAGATTTTCAGGCGTTTATTGAAAGCATCTTCTGAAAGAGAGGGAAATAATGAGTCATGAGGATTTCCATACTGGAAAATCCCACTGGAGGAAAGCCCACGTTGTATTTCCATTAGAAGGGAAGGTTAGAAGGACTCAAAGCCAAAGTGTGAGCAGGCTTCACCCAGGAGTAGCTGAAAGAGCCACAGTTCTACTCACGGCTGATTCCTTGAGGATCCAACTATGACTCTGATGCCTTAAGTGGCCACCTAAAACACAGAGAGCAGCCAAGAACTAAGAGATTAAAAGGAGGGATTTATTTGAAGGGCCTTCAGAGGTGCACCCTGGGCAGTCCAGAGGCTCCACCCCAGATGGACCCTGGGTCACGGGTTCTTCACCCTTTGATAAGTTGGGTTCATTTGCATATCAGGGTTCATTCTCCAATGATCACCTCAGTTCATGATGGAATTACCCCAAGTTTGCCCCCCTTGAGAGGCTTTGAGTTGACACATTTGGGGCCCGGTGTCCTTGGAGTGGGAAGCTGCAGAGGTTTGTTGTGTGTGAGCAGCAGGAGAGAACAGCAGCTCCCAGGGCACAAGGAACTGCAGAGTCACACACCAGGCAGGGCAGGGTTTGGAAAATATGAAAGTTAAACCCTAAGGCCTCAACTCTGCTACAGGTGGAGCTGCTGCTCACTGGACACCAGTCCATGAGTTAGCCTTGGCCAAAAATTCATTACCCAGATGTGCAAGTGATTATTTCTTCCTAAAAATGCCATTTTTCCTCTTGCGAATGGTTTCTCACCAATTCTTGAAGTGAATTTTGTTTTGGAAAAATGCTTTGAATTTGTCAAGATGTGTTTTGAAATTTTAGGATTGCAGTTGTCATCTTTCTATTTTAAATGACTTTTTGCTTTTGAACTTTATGGAACTGAAGGAAAGACACTTAAAAATGTTCGAAAATGAATATTTCTCCAAAGTGGAAGGAAACAATATGAGAAAACACTGCTTTCTTTAGGCAACTAAATATCTTTGGTGGTTGTGGCCAGAGGAAGGTGAGACTTCAACTGCCATCGCCCCGGAATGAGAAATGGGCAGGTCGGTGGTTCCAGAGCTGAGCTGTGTTTGTTTTGGTGATGGGAACATCTGTCCCTGGCAGTAACATCTGGTTCCTGGCAGTGGTTTGGTGGTTTTGGTTGCTTACAGCCCAGATTGTAGAACCACTGGTGATTATGAAGACCACACCTACAATTGAATGTGACCACGCGTGCCTTCCCTTCATCTTCCTGTCACCAGTTGGCTCAGCACTGATTCATCTGCTCTGCTGTGGAGGAAAACTTTCTTCTCTTGTGTGACTTCTTGGAAAGGACCGCGAGGCTGGGAGGGTCATTCTTGGAAAGCTGCAAGAAATCCAGAGTGGCCTTTGGGGATGGGAAGGAGGGAGGTCACTGTGGTGGTGCTGAGAAGTTCAAATGTGTTCGGAGGGGCAACCATCGCTGTGGATTCCTGGCTTTGAAGCTGTGCAAGCCAGCAAGAAACCCTGGAACACAGGAGTTATTCCCTGGGAGTCTGCAAGTTATGAGAAGGAAGTGTAGAGCAAAAAAAAAAAAAAAAAAAAGGAAGAGAAAGAAAATTGTCTATTTTTAATAAATTGCTTGAGCTTCGGTATTAGCGGGCTAGGCTTTGCCTTGGGATTAGGAGCCAGCTTGGGAACCAGCGAGGGCTATCTTTGCCTTCCTCTAACCTCATTAACTCTGTAATGTTAAACACATTCTTGAGCCGGGCTCCTCTCCGTGTCCTGCCTTCCTCCCGGGGCAGGAGCGCCCATCTCAAAAGCATCTCTGTGAGCCGCTCGCGGGGAATGCCAGCGCTCCCTTCTTAGCTCTTATTGTCCGTGCCTGCAGATAACTGAGCAGGTATACACTTAAATCCAAGATAAACACTTGCCTGGCCTCCCGTTTATTGCGGCCCTGGGCTGCTCTGAAGCTCGCCACTGTGCTGGGCTATCGTGGCCTCTATCGCCTCCTCGCAGAATGTAATCCATAAAATGCTTTCATGGTAACCTTAGACAGCGGCGAGCGCCGATAACATCTCGAGGCCCCCGTGACAGACAGGAACTCGCAAGCATGGAGTTAATAATGCAAACTTTCAAAAAATGAAACTGGCAGAAGGAGCCGAGGAGGGGAATAAAAGGGGCCGGTGTGGCTGTAATTGGGACCATGTGAGCTTCCTTAGAGAGGGATTAAGGGAAAGAGACAGGCCTCGCCCGCGAAGATTAGTTTCAATTAGACGGGCTGGAGGCGAAAGTCAGGACTTGGTGAAAGATTAAAACAAGAAGGGAGAAAGTTTCCATTGCTTTTGCTCCAGGCCTACACAAGAGGGTTCAGTGAGATCATGCTAATTGAAGGCAAAGCTTGCATGGAAGTTCGGAAGAACTCGCATTAATTGATTCGATGCTGCGATTTTTTTCCCTTATCCGCAGTGTTCTTTGGGGTTGTTCTTTTTTTTTTTTCCGTCTTTTTTTTCTTTTTTTTCCCCTTTTCCCTTTCAAAACCATCCCCAACTTTTGCTGTGGTTAAAATGAGGAGAACTTGTGGACACCCCATCCCTAGAAGTGAAGGGAGAGCAGACCGCAGTCCCTGGTGCCATCCAGTCAGTGCTGTTTCCATCTCCCTGAACCCCTCCCAGTTTAGTGTCAACTACCAGAACCAAATTGGTGGTGTCATTGTTGCTGCTGCACAGCTGAGCTCCTGGTTTCACAAATTAAAAAGCCTCTTCTCTTGACAGATTTGTTTTTCCCACAAGAAGATCCAATTTAGGGCATTATTTAAAAAGTCCCCGCTGAAATTTACAGTGTGAGAATCGCCCAGGCTTGTGTTTTTTCCAGTTCTGAGGTTGAGTTGGGCAAACACGTGGTTTCCTCACGGCTCCCATGAAAAGGAGCTCTTCAGGAAATGGGAAATGGTGTTTGAGTCCATCTCTGCCTGGCTGAACCCAGCGCTGGTGTAACTGCGATCCCAGGGAGGAAATTCTGCTGCTCTCCTCCTCCCGCCTCCCTCCCCACCGCTTTTCCAGTTTCAGTGAAAAAGGAAATAATGGAATGGCGGAAATTGGGATTGGGGAAGATGGGCTGGAATCAGCTGGTGCAGAGCTGCTCTCTCTGGCACAGCCCTCGGTGCTTTGTCTGGTTTGCAGTGCTGGAATTACAATTACACCATTTCCTCGAAGAGGAAACTATTCCAAATATGAAAAGGCTTCCATGTTAAGAATTTTCTCCCCTAGCCCCTTGACAATACTGAAAGTTATAGGAAAATGTATATCCAATCTTTCTATATTAGATCAATATTTTTATTCCATTAAACCCGTCTCTGAGGAGCGAGAGACATCATCTTTTGCCAGATTTCTGTATCAGATTGTCACTCGGTGGGTTTTTGTTGCAGAAAGCTTTGGAATTACAATGCCCAGTCAATTAGAGTTAAATGCATTTTCACAGCCAGCCAGAAAAACATTAGCACTAATCAAAACCATCGCGCCGACAGGGATTCCCAAAGAGATTTTTCTGTTTTGTTGTGCTTTATGAAAATGTTCTCTCAGCTAGAAACATCAAAAGGCAACCACGAGCGTGTTCAGCTAAAATATGAGGACAAGAATGGGAGCTGGAGCTGCAGGGGGATCTGTCTTTCTCAGTTGCTGCAGGATTTTTGCGTCTGAGCTGCTCTCGGGGCTCGGCAGGGGAGGGCCCTCCCTGCAGCCCCGGTGTCCGATCACACCTCGCTCCCATCCCCTGTCCTCAGCTCCACACGTGGATTTCCCTGTCCTGGTTCCTGCTGCATTTTTCAAATTCACAATGAAATCAGATCCCGGGGCTGATTGCTCGGTACCTTTTCATTTTTCATGTTGGGAAAGGCCAGCTCTCCCTGGAGGATCCCACCCGGCCACGGGACGGCTGTGGGATGATTCAGTCAGGGAAGAGGACAAGCTGCAGGGCTGGCCCTCCGAGTGGAGCCCTGTGAGTGCAGTGGGGATGTTTTCTTCCGTAAATATCCCTTTTTAATGCCCACATCCCCTCGAGGTATCACAGAATCCCTTTCTTAGCACAGAACCCGGAACGCTCCGGCTCCAGCTGCAGCTCACGGGGGTTTCTGAGAGTCCAGGACCTGCCGGGTTTTTCCAGCCGTGGAAATGACATCGTGGATATTCCTGAGGTGGATTTGGACTCTTCAAGGTGTGAGAGGCTGCAGTTGGCTGAGTGTAAAAGCCTGAGGAGTTCTAAGACTGGGCTATTGTTCAGAGGTGCAACCACTGAGCAGAACCAATTGACATCACCCGCTACCTCCGAGTGGCACCTGGGCACAAGCAGCACTTTGTAATTACAGGATTTCTTTTTACATGGAAACATTGACAACATTCCAACGTTTCCCCGTTAAAACCCGCTATCCCTGTTTTCCTCTCCCCCACCTACCTCCCTCCAGCCTCTCTTTTTTGGGTTTTGGTTTTTGGGTGGTTTTTTTTTTTTGGCCCGGAGTTATTACATGGAAGCCTGATAAATGGATGCTGTGAATGAATGTTTTCCAAACATTGTAGGAACTATTAAGAAAGTGGTTTTCCTTCTTCCCCTTTTTCCTTCCCACACTCCTCCCCGCTCCCACCCCACAACTAATAGCACACAAATAGCACTTCATGCAATTTTGGCTACTCTCCACTATTCCAGGCAGACTTCAGGAAATCTCTTGATTTATAGTTGGGGCATCCAAAGGCAGCATGCTGCCTGCTTCCTTCAGGGATGCCTGTTGGTGACATTTAGTGGGCTTGAGGTGCAGTATTTCAAGTGGGCAATATCCATATTTTAGTCAGATAACTCCGTGTTTGTACTCATAAATTGATTTAGTAATGAAATAAGCTCCTTTCATGATGCTTGCTGGCTTTAGGGGCTTTGTTATGGTATACTCAGACTTCCTGAAGTTTAGTTTACCAAAGCAGAGCCAAACTTTTCTCTCCATATTCCCACAAGCAGTCCAAGTGAATTCAATAGGGCCATTCACATTAATAGGGAAAGCAGGATTTTGGGACTGGGTTCAGAAGGCCCCTGGAGCATGTGCTGGAGGCTCAGTGGCCTTTGGGCTCCCCACTGCTGCTCTTGGCTGCCCCAGGAACATCAGTCCTGAGATGCTTTATGAGGCTGGAGCTTCCTGGAGCCCTGTATCTGCTCTCCTGCAGATGGGATGCTTGGAAAGGGGCTCCAAGCCAAACCCAAGGCTGCAGCCCCGTGGCTGGCCCCTGTTTTGGGTTTTGTCTCCATGGATCAGTGACTCTCCACTGGGAAGTGCCACCAGGAGAATTCCCTGCTGTTTGGAGAGGTCACAGTGTCCTGGGGGTTCGTTGGTGTCTCAGAACTGGTCCTTTAGAAGGACAAGGTGGTACCTGGGCACCGGGGGCTGGCTGTGCTTTGTGCCGTGAAAAAACATGGAAAAACTACTTGGGATTGCTGCTATTTGACTGGCATGCACTTAACGTAGGTTATGGAAATTCCTTTTCAGTGAGGGACACAATTTTCCTTGCTGATCCCTTCTCTTTCTTAGATATTGGGAGTTTGGGACTCTTAATGCACCACCAAGAGAAATTCAGTTTAAGTGGGTGACACAGAACCCAACCCTGGGGTAAATCCGTGCCTCTGACACAGGAGTTATTTGGGGAGAGGAAAGGCCTGAGAGTTACTTGTGTGCTCTGCAGGAAGGATTCCTCCTGCTCAGAGCACAGAGACCCCTCTGGACCACGGTGGGCCCGAATAAATCGAGTTTCCCTGCAGTTCCTGAGGTGCCTGGTTTAAAAGCTTTGCACTTCACTGCTGGGCCTTGCTGAGCTGACCTCGCTGATGGACCACGGCGGAGTTTCCTCACTCACACGGAGCTGAATTCGAGCTCCCTTGCGGTGGGGACCTGCGAAATCTTTCCATAGGAAATGTGGGAATAAGTGAGGCTCGGGTTTGACTTTCCTTCGTGGGAGACGGGACTGTCATTGCTGTGCTTGGAAGGAGTTCCTCATGACATCTCCTCCCGAGCTGGGCTGCTGCTGGCTGCAGGGGGAAGGTGTTTGCAGAAGGCAGAAAGCTTCTTTATGGCACCAAAAATGGGTGTTAAAAGTGAAAAACCCCCGGGTTTTAGGCTTTCCTATCCAACCTCTGACAGGGAATGAAATGTTAATTGAAAGGTGCACCTGAATTCCTGCACTGCCGAGCTCAGACAATGGCTTTGACCCAGGACCGGGGTGTTCCAGTCCCACTTGGAGCAGATTTGTTTTTCCTGCAGTGTCGTTCCAGAGTTTTTAGCCTTTTTTTACAGATGGGTGACCTGTGACATTCCCTCCTTCTAGAGATGTTCTGGTTTTCTCCTCTATAAACAGAGGAAACACCCATTTCTATGAAGTGCTGAAGACGAGTCCCACACAGCCTTGGCTCTGCTGAGAGCTCTTTAGAAGGCTCTCAATTTGAAGCTTTATTCTATCAAATTATTTTTATTTTAATTTTTATTTTCATTTTCATTTTTTAATTTTTAATTTTTAATTTTTAATTTTTAATTTTTAATTTTTAATTTTTAATTTTTAATTTTTATTTTAATTTTAATCTTTATTTTTATTTTTATTTTTATTTTCATTTTTTAATTTTAATTTTAATTTTAATTTTATTTTTTACTTTTACTTTTAATTTTAATTTTAATTTTTTTAATTATTATTATTTCAAAATAATGTTCTCGTGCCAAACTGTGGCATCCTTGGGCAACCCCGGGGCATCATCTCCCACTGGCAGCAGAGGGGATTTACCTTTTTCAGAAAGTATTTGGAATTCTGCCCAAAGTTAAGAACTTTTTTATTGGTTTACTCTTGTTTCGAAGGGAAAGAGTGTAACAGCACTGACAGGTATCTCAAAGCCTTTTAGGGGATGTGGCTTCAGGTTTCTCATCAATTTCAGAACTGTGTTTATCAATAGGTAATATTTCTTTCTCCAGTTATAATATATTTTGCTGTATGTTGTTTGTTTTCTCCTTTATCATTCATTCTTTATCTTAAATGGAAAAAAATCCTCCATGAACTGTGAAACAAAGGAGCCAACCTTTCCCCTAAAAACATTCTGATGTTGTGTCTATCTGCTTTTCTCTCTGGATTATGGCAACAGGTAAAGCTTTTCCCAAGAATGAAATAAACCATGCTCACAGGGAAAGCAGAAAGTTTTGAAATTTCAGTCCTGAAGTGGTGAAAACTCTAAAAATTGTGCTCCCAAAACCACACCGTGAAGGCACCACATTAAAACTTTCCTTGGAGAAGTTTGAAGAGGGGAATTTACTGGAGGAACAGAAAGCAGGACAAGCTCCAGAGACTCCGTTCCTGCAGAGCCGTGTGGGACTGGGGCCTTTGTCTATTGAAAAAAATGGCCCCAAAAGCCCCTTCTCGTCTCCCACTCCTCCCACGGCTTCAGTTAAATTCTCGGATCGTGAGGGCATGTAGGGAACAGCTGCTTATGATCTCTTCACAAGTGCTGGGTCATTGGTAAACAACCATCCCTCCACCCTCTCGGAGCGAAGGGAGGGGGAAAAGAAAAAAAATTATACAAAAAATGCATTCATTTTGCTGATGATGAAGAGTAATGAAGAGCACGTGCACGCCGCGCGGAGAGAGGGGCAGAGAAAAATGACAAATTAAATCATGTCTGGTTTGACAAGCCTTTAAGTGTAACAGATCTGCACTTGTGCTGGCTGACAGGCGTGATTGATACCACGGAGCGCTCGTCAATTTTTAAACACACGGCCCCGAACAAAGAGCCACTTCATCCTGGGCCTCGGAGTCTCGAGGCGGCGCAGTGCTACCCGGGGTAAGCACCCTCCACGCCGCGTGTTTGCCTTGGCAACCCCCCGGCTCCTCGCTGTTTGGACAACTCTATTTATTTTTATGATCCTTAAAATATTGTAACCCAGTCAACTCAACAGTCATTTAAGGTAATTTCTGGTCTGAGCAGCATCTATTTTCTGGACGACTTTACAATAATGTATGTTTGCTGTGGGCCAAGTTCTTTGTGTAGGTGGCTCTGTGTTCGGGAGCTGCTGTCTGGGGGAGAGTCGCAGGATCCAGGAATTTCTAATAACTTGAAATCTAAACCTCCTGGATGTTTCAGGCCGTGCCGTTTATGGAAGATGTTTAGCGTGGCAAAACAATATGCTTTTCTTTAGGTTTTATTTGCGTACAAACCAACCAACCCAGACTGGGTTTTTTTGGGGGGGAAAAGGCTTGGTCTGAGACAGACTTTGAAAATTTCAGTCTGAACAGGTCAAGGTGTTAAATGTAAAAAAAAAGGGCAATGCTGTAAAAAGAGCCAGAGTCTTTAATTATCAGTATTTTGCTACTGCACCACATGAACAGTTTCCATGGGGCTTTTAAATGTATTAAATAGGAGCTGGAGGATAATGGATTGTTTGGTATCAAAGATGGCTCAGCAGTTCCGAGCAGCCAGAAGGATTTATGATGGCACAGAAGCAAGCACAAGAGCCCTGTAAGTATCCTAGAACGTGGATAACCCTGTGGAAGGAGACATCAGTGCAATAACTTTGGTTTTTAAGGACTTAACCCACTCAAAGCAGAGCTCATCCCACCTCAGCAGTGAGGGCGGGCAGTGACAGTCGCCGTCACCTCCGGGTGCCCTTGGCTTGCGTTTTTATGTTGCTGTGCAATTATTTATCAGCAGGGAAGAAGAATCAGCACAGCTTGTAGCTAAATCCGTGGTGTCTGTAAATCCAGGACCCTCCTCAGCCCGGGGTTTAGGAGATGCTTCCCTTCCTATCAGCTGTGGCTGTGCAGGGATAATTCTGTGATCCAGGCTTTCATTTTCTGTATCTTTACTACTTGTCCTGGGCCCTTGGCTCCATTAAGGGTGGATGCCCAACTCTGTTTATTTAGGCCTTTTTAATCTGACATTTCCAATCAAGCTAATTCATCCGAAAGAGACCAACCATCCTTTTATTTATTTTAGCCTATTTTAGCAAGGTAACCCAATCCAGACCATCTCCATATCTTGTTTACAAGAGCAGCTGTGGTGACAACATCTGTCCTGTGTAAAATGTCAAAAAAAGGAAAAAAAAAAGGAAGAAAAAAAGGAAAGTTAGTGAAAATCAAAGAGGTATCGGAGTTGTTACTCAGACACACGTGGCAAAATGAGCCTCCGACATTATTTTCTGCGGTATTCAGAGAAGAAGAAAGGTCAGAAGGAGGTATCAGAGCTGTGGGTGAGGGTCCCTGTCCCTGTGTCAGGCCACGGAATGTTCCATGGAATTTGTTAAATGCTGGGAGTAGTGGCAGTTCCAGAACTGTTTGGACAACGCTCTCAGGCACAGGGTGGGATTTTGGGGTGTCTGGGCGGGGCCGGGAGTTGGACTTTGATCCTCCAGGTGGGTCCCTCCAACTCAGGATATTCCGTGATTCCATGAATGCTGTGCCCAGGCAGAGGAACCTGTGGAGGAAATGGTTGTTTCGTGCTTGTAATGGTTTGTTTATGAGGCAACAGAGACAGGTTTTTTCCTGATGTAACCGATCAGATACATCAGCAAGAGAAGGTTAAAAGGAAGGAAAAATGCTGAAAAAAAATCAGGATTTGGGCCCAGCGATATCTGAACAGGCAGAAAAGGGCTTGTGATTATGGTGATTATTTGATATTAAGCTACTCATAGATTCTGAATGGCACTGAAGGGATTTTACACCTTGCTGGTGAAAACTGCTGATTTTAAACGATGCTGGGAAGCTGCTTTTACCTTCCAATAAACGAGGGGAAGTCAGACAGAATTCCACTCTGGGAGGTGAGCTCACACCAAAATGACATTTCAAACATGTAAGGGAGTGTGAGGGAGGGGACTGTCGGGGTGACACCACTTTGTGTCCCCAGGAGGGAGGGGAAGCTGAGCAGCTCCCATTGCTGGGATGCCTGGGCAGCTCTCCATGGCTTGTCCTGATCCCTGCTGATCCCCGAAAGCTCTTGGATTTCAGGAAGAGGTGGAAGCCTGAGGAATTTATTTGTCACTTGAGCTAGGGATGACCACCAGGAACGAAACCTGCAGAGTCCATTATTCCCTGCTGTGGTGTGGTGGGCTCCTGTCTGAGTTCTCTGCTGCACCATGCGTGGTTTGACATGAACTTCATGTTGGTGGAATTCTCCTTATCAACAGACTATGGAATAATGTTGGAATCATATTTATTTATATGCACAGAAGGAGCTGTACGCCAAGGATGGCAGCAGCCCTTCCTTGGCTCAGGTCTGACCTACTCAGAAGAATAAACCCCATGGGTAGAGCTGGCAGAAATTTGGTGTTCCTTCATTTTGGGGAATTCAACGCGTCCCCACGCCGAGCAACAATGAAATGATTATTTTGTGAATTAGAATTAAAATACCTGTGTTTTATAAAAACCCCACATTTATTACAGAAAAAAGTATGAATGTTGAATAACTGGCAGGTACTATGTCTGAAAATATAATGTTCAATTAGAGAGAGGAAGAATTTCAACCAAACCAGAAATAGATCTGATGAAAAGCACCGTGCGTGGCATAGGAGCCAAACGTCCCTGAGAGAACTCTTTAACTGCATTGTGGCCCAGCCTTGTGAGACACAAACCTGAGCCCCATCTGCTCCTGCTGCTGCACTTGCATCCACGTGACAGAAAAGATTAAAACAAGATACCAACATAAAAGTCGATTGATACGGGAGGAGCGAGTGGGAACTCCTGGGAGGAGGATGTGAGATAGTGACAGCTTGGAGCAAATCCAAACCCAATTGCAGCCCGGGGAAATTGGCTTTCTGTTGTTCCATGTTTTCTGTAATGCAAACCAGTGTGTGAGGGGCTGGGGGGATGTGATTGTCATTAGGAAAAGCTTTTGCCAGCACAGTAGCTCAGACACCAGGGGATAATGCATTACACACTGGTGCTTTCCAGGACGTGGAGCCCACCGGATTCCGTGGCAGTCGTGCTGCTGATTCCATCGGGGGGATGTGTTCCTGAACCACAGTTTCCCCTCTTGGCAGTGCAAGCCAAAGATCCAGCCCTGCTTCACAGACATGCCCCCACCTTCCTGCGATCCTCAGGTTTCACCCGGCACCGCTGCCCTTTGAGGTTCCAGGAGGGGGTTGGATTTCAGACAATGGGCAGAACAATGGGGAAAGCGACCCCCCGGTCCCGTTACAGCTTAATCCCACCCTGGGAAAGGCTGGCTTGGCACTTCAAAGCTGGGGCACGCCAGAACACCTGCGGAGATGAAAGCACCTCGCAGGGATGCGCCAGCCCTCGGCCCTGCCCAGGTCCTGCTCTGCGCCCAGGTTTGGCTCAGGAACCACTGCAGGAGCTCAGGAGGACGGGGCTGATGGCCCCGACAGCACCAGAGCTGTGTTCACACCGAGTCACTTCGGGCATCCAGGGAAACAGAGGAGCTTTGACCACTCGTGGCCATTAAGGAATCCCCAGAGCCTCGGCGCTGCGCTGACACCCACGACTGAGTGACAACGAGCGGCCCTGTGCTGCCGAGCCCTTCCCTGCTGTAGTTTCGAATTAATGCAATAAATTTGGCTTCCTGTCCTGGCTGCTTTGCTGCTGGACACGGCCACGTTCCACTTCAGAGGGAGCAGGTGCTGATGGCTGCGAAACTCGACCCGGGGATCGATTGTAACGCATCTTAAAAACTCCCACTTGCCAAGATGTAAAAGGGAGTCTGCAGAGCGAGATTTTCTTCCCTCAGACCTGGAAAACCTGGTGGTGTCTGTGGTTTTGTAAAACCTCTCATACTTTATTTATTTTTATTCCTCTGCTAGCCCTTGGGTACAGATTACTTTCAAACAAGCTGGTTTACTGTTTGCATAACACAGGCTTAAATTCAGTTAGAAATAGATCGTTTTTCAAGTAATATTCCCCAGAAAATAATTACATGTATTTGGGGGTGTTGGGGAAAACATCAGAAATCTTTCTTGCTAAGGTCTGGTGACACCTGGCAATTAAAAATAAAAATCCATTTCGTGATCCAGACCTTCCTCCTCGTCCTTGGGGACAAATTAAACTGAACTGCAGAAGTTTCAAACATACTTCTAAATCCAGCATCGTTTGCTTCTGGGTAGATTCTACATTCTACAAATTATTTCTTCCTGGGAAAGTGTCTTGGATTCATATTAATGAGGATTCCATGTTTGTGGTTAGGGGAAATTCAGTCTTGTGGCTTAAGCAGCCTCAGGACTCTCATTAAGTGCAAGAGGTTAATAATCTAAACTAGCAGTTAACTAGCTCTGGTCAGCAGAGCATTATTGCTTTTGGCTCAGGCGAGCTGAGCCGGTCCCTTGTCCTTTGCAGTGCCAGAAATGCAGGTGGAGACCAAGCCAGGTGAGCTACAGAGGAGCCATTTCTGATTCTGGTGCTGGGGGAGACGTTGGGAAATGTTTAGAGTGGAAATAAGAGACTGATGGAAGAACTATGGCTGTGAGAGGAGGGATGGAGGTGGGAGCTCTGGGGTGAGCTCTTCACTCAGGGGTGGTTCGTGCTCTGCTGGTTTGGGACCCTGGTCCAGCCAAGGGCTCTGCAAAAGCAGCTCAGGCAAAACCCTCTTTTTTTGTGGGAATCAAAGATTGCTTTGCTGCTGCACAATTCAGATATGCAGAACTCCCAGCGGTGCTCGGCTCTGTGTGGGGAGGCTTTTCATGTGTCCAGCGTGTCAGGGACAGCCACTGAAAGAACTCATGGAATTCCAGAGCCCTGGTTGGAATGGAGCTCTGGAGATCCTCTGTTCCAGCCTGGTGCTCAAGCAGCTCCACTTAGGTTGGGTTGCTCAGAGCTGTGGCTTGAACATCTCCAAGGGCAGAGCCTGCAGGACCTCTCTGGGCAACCTGTTCTGGTATTTGACTGCTGCCATGGTAAGAAAAGTTCTCCTGATGTGTATTTGGAAATTCCACCTTCCAGCTGGTGTCTGGTGCCCCCACTCTATTTCCCCTCTCCTCCAAGGACAGCCTGGTCCCCTCTCTGCACCCTCTGCTCAGAACCAGTGCTGAGGTCTCCCCTTGTGCCAAAAGGAGTCACCTCTCTCCAGTTCTCCCTCTAAGTCACCCTCCAGCCCCTGTCCTTCGGCCCTTTGGTGAGCCCCAAACAGGACACAGTGCTCCGAACTCAACAGGAAAAGAGGGAAAGGCTCATTTTCCTGGCTCTGCATCCTCGCCAGGACAGCCTGGGATGTGGCTCCCCTACCCAGCAGGATTAAGTTGCTTTGTGTGGGTCAAGAGCCTGAAAGAATCAGCTCAGGTGTTCCTGACGTTGAAGAATTGCTGCAGAAAGGGGAGGGCAGTCGCAAATTGGCTCTGTCCTTCTGCAGCCCATAGAAACTTTAGTTTTAATTGCACAGACTCCAAGCAAATTAAAGAGAAGCAGCCAAATCAGTGATCAGGCTGGCTTCCTGCAGTGTCCTGACAGGTCCCAGAGGCCTCTGCAGAGACGAGGTTTGGCTGGTTTCTGCCACGCCCTGAATTTAGAATGGTAAAGAGATTCTAATTTGGAAGAGATCTTTTTATGGAGCAGACTCTGTTCCCAGTGGAAAAAAACAGGACATGATCAGATACCTTACAATGATGCCCCCCTGCCTTTCTAAAGCATTTATTTCAAGGGGACAGTTTATTTTAGCAGTTGGCTCCTGTTGGAGCATCCATAGATTTATATTCTGGCGTTTTTGGAGAAGAGGTCCCAAAATATCCAGAAAAACAGTTTTCATTTAGTCTTGCTGGCATCAATCTGAGAACAAGCATCCCAGATGTTGTCTGGAAATCCAAAATATTTCAATATTGGAGAATCAAACCGAGCCTGGGCTGAGATGTCTGAAAGAAGAGCTGCTGTTCCCCAAGGCAGCCTCGTGTGCTGACACAGCCCACACCACCCTGAGCTGCCTTTTCACCTGCTGTAAAAGGGGAAAGAGGTTCATTATCTATGATTTTTGGGAGGGCTAGAGATGCTTTTGCTGTCTGGAGCTCCTCTGACTGTGGTCTCCAGGGTGTCTGCTGTATCAACAGGCTTGGTGGGAGCAGGGGGAGATGCAGGGGCTGCTCACAGCCAGTGCAGGGCTCAGAACACTTGGGAGCCCTTCGCTGATGTGGTTTGGGGCCGTTCTGAAGCCTCTCTCTCCTTCTGTCAGGCTCTGCACAAGCAGTTCCCCTTGGGAAGAAGTGCCTGGGACTCCAGCCTAGCCATACATCTCTGTCAAAATCCCTATGAATAAATTAACCTTTCTAAAGATTAGTGCACCCTAATACCTCAGGGTTTTTTTTCTTGTTTTTTTTTTTTTTTTTAACAGAACAAATGCTAAAAACGCCTTGACAGACCTGGCTGGGGTTTGTGCTGTGGAGCATCTACAAGGGATTATGCTGTGAGGGGTGTTAAAGGCACAGCCATGTGATTGTGGCCAGCACTGGCTGGTCCCCTCCTCTGGAGCAGGGCTCTAGTGATGGCAAAACACACAGTTATGAGTAGGAAATCCTCATTTGGGCAAATAATAAAAATTCCGAGGAAATCTCTCACGCTTTTCCTTTTAAAACACCTCGAATTCAGCCACCTCCCACTGCTTCACCCCTGGTAGTTCCCCAGACAAAGACGTGGCGTGATTCAAACAGCTCGGAAGGTTTTGGAAGCTGCACCAATGCTGGGAGAGCCGAAACACTGGTGGCCAAATGGGAACAATGGGCTCAGTGTCAGCAGCCCAGCACACCCTTGTCCTCCAGGCTTTTCCCTCCTTCCCTGCTCGACTCCAGCCCTTATTTTGGTAGGACAGACCAAAGGGAGGTCAGGTATCTGTGGCTCCGTTCTCCTGCCATTGAATTGCTGGAATTGATCTGATCCTTTCCAGGCGGCCGGGGCGGAGGGGGCCATTCCAAAGATGGCAGGGAGTGTTTTGATTTTTGATCCTTTTGAGATGAATTATGGGGAGGAAGCTGTCTGCTATCAGAGGAATTAGTCAAATTCCTTGTCAGATGTGCAATCCCATTAAAAATGCATTATCTGTTTTCAAAGCTTAAGTGTGGGTGTTGGTTGAGAGTCTTTAAAATATTATTGTAAACTTTCACTGAGAAAAAGTATTCCTGAGTCTTTCATGAGGGCTAATCCCACTTCAACTACCGTAAACCATCAACTTCTGGGGTGGCCTTCACGAGCAGTGCAAGGCCAGAGCATGCCATTATTCTGGGAAAATCCCCCTGGAAGATGCACACGTTTGTTTTACGATGTCGTCAGCAGCTCCCAGCATCGAGCCGATGTGTTCTGATAATGATTCTGCTCCTCAAATTCTCCTTTCGCTCTCCTGCCTGGCGTTTAAAGTTCAAACAACTCCCTGAATCCAGGGCTGAACTCATCCCAAATGAGATCCCCGACTCTGCTGCCGGCAAAGAGTCAGTTCGTGACTCTTAAATGCATCTGCTCCTAACCTGAATATCTAAAATGCAGATGGAAGGATTCTCAGTCAAAGCTTTGGAGAATGTGCTGGTGGAGGGAAGCCACAGGTTCTTCTGTGAGGGATTATCGGGATATCCTGGAGCAGTCGGTGTCACTCACTCTTTGGAACCCATTCCAAGGAATTATTTTAACGAGCCGATAAAGGTGCCATGTAAACTTCTCTTTTTAAAGTATCTATTAGTTGCAGAATCACACGCTCTTCCTATTTTATTATTTTTTTAAATATAATTTTTGACATGTAAATAGGATTTCCAGGAAGATCTCACAGATTTCGGATGCCTTTCACTGACACTCACAACCACAGCGTTGGATTTACAGTAGCCGTGGCAGGTCATAAATGATGTTCTGGGGCCAGCTGAGCTCTGCTCCACAGGTTATTTCCCTGGACCTTTGCTCATTGGAATTATTATTAGAGAACAGGGGTAATTCCATCATTTTTATTTGCTTCTCTGAGCACGATTGGGGTGGCCAAGAACCTGCAAATCGGTCTGTGCGACAGAGACGCAGATTTTTGTCATCAAAAAATAGGGTGCTCACCTTTTTAGAGGAAGGAAACAGCCTTGGCTGGCAAGGCCTCCTTCCCAGGCCTGTGCCAGCACCGAGGGCCGTGTTTCATGTTACTTTGTTTTTCTGTTCCATGCGAGGAGTTGGCAGAAAAGAGGCAAATTCCTCAGCTCTGGCTGGGTGCTCTGGCTCTTACAGTGACCATGTTTCCTGCCTGGATCTCTGGCAGGCGACTCGGTTTCTATAACAACTTCAGCCCTCTCTGTCACTGCGGGGTAATGGAGCCCAGCTCTGTGCTTATCTCCTAAAATACCTGGAAAGTTCTGGGTTCAAATCGCTTTCGGCACCGTTGCCAGTCCACCTGTTAAAATATTTTGCAGACAACAAAGTGTGAAAGGAGTATGAGCACATCAGGAGTATTTGGGATAAGGTGGTGTCTTTGAAGGCTTCTGAGGTGCTTTGGTTCTATTTTGATGGTGGCTGAACTCCCCAGAGATCATAATTGGGACAATTAACAAATGCTGGAGAATGGAATAAGTTGTGTGGGAAGGTGAAAAATCAGCATCGCTCTTTCTTTAGCCAACCCATATAAAAATTCAGCCCAAAATTAGAGTTTAAAGAGAGTTTCCCTCTCTCCTCTGCTAAATAAATGAAAGAGCACCAGCAAATATTCCACTCCACCCTTCCAGGCTCAGCAAGCAGTGAATCTTCAGAGCCTAAGCTGGTCTACCTTGCAAAATTTCCACCGCTCTTTACAGTCTTGGTCCCACAGGGCTCACATTGTCCCAAACATCAGAGGCAGAACCCTGCCTGACATTGCCCAGACAACCTTGTAACCCGGGGAAGCCAGAAAATAAAGAAATTTCCTTGGATTCCAAGTGCTAAGCAGAGAACATGTGGCGCTCAGGTCTTCCCCAGCCCCACGAGGCAGCTGCAAACACGAGTTATTGCAAAGCTGCAAAGCAGAGTCGGTGGCACTTTAACGTTTCCTTGGCTAGAATGGGTTTATCTCAAAATTTTATGTTATTTCAACAAAGTGGAGTGTTTACCATAAATAGCAGGGCCTGCAGAAAGCCTGTTGGAACACTCTTCCTACTGTGAAGCAGCAGTACCTCAAGCCTGAACCAATTTAGGCGAGGCCTTGGCCATATGATTTTAATATTAACAAGTGGAGCAAATTTGTGAGTGGGTTGTTGGCCGGTTTCATAGTGAGGGGCACCTGCAACCCATCAACACGGCTCAGGCAACAAGGTGTCAATGCACAGGCAGAATAAAAACACGAATTTGGTGCGTGCAGGGATCACTCAGCCGGTGGGGAGGTGTTAACATGCGGGAGGAAAGGAAACCTCGCGGTGAGACGCTGCTGTTTGTTGCTTTGTTAGCGATGGCGCAGCTCTCAGAGGGGTGACAGGCAGGGTTGATGCCTTAGGTTTTAACTTTTATATTTTTTAATTTAAATTTTTTAATTTGTATATTTTATATTTATTGCCTGGTGTGTGACTCTGCAGTTCCTTGTGCCCTGGGAGCTGCTGTTCTCTCCTGCTGCTCACACACAACAAACCTCTGCAGGTTCCCACTCCAAGGACAACGGGCCCCAAATGTGTCAACTCAAAGCCTCTCAAGGGGGGCAAACTTGGGGTAATTCCATCATGAACTGAGGTGATCACTGGAGAATTAACCCTGATATGCAAATGAACCCAACTTATCAAAGGGTGAAGAACCCATGAGCCAGGGTCCATCTGGGGTGGAGCCTCTGGACTGCCCAGGGTGAGCCTTTGAAGGCCCTTCAAATAAATCCCTCCTTTTATTCTCTTAATTCTTGTCTGGTCTCTGTGTTTTAGGTGGCCATGTGAGGGGTGGAACGTGGCACAGGGCACAGCCCGGGCTGCTGCTGCCATCCTGGGGACTTGGATGTGTGGGGTGGGAGCAGGGGTTGAAGTTGGAGGTGGCAGAAAGTGGCCTTGACCTTGTTTTGGGAGGCAGGAGAGAGCTCCTGTGGCACGTGCGCTGGGCAGGTCTGGGAAAGGTTTGGAACATGCAAGAGGGGCGGGTGGATCTCTCAGCACAGAGCAGAGTCTCTAGAAGTCACCCTAAAACTTCTGCTGATGGAACGGTCCTGGAAGGACCTTGGAAGGGTCCTTGAAGGACCTTGGAAGGATCCTTGAAGGACCTTGGAAGGATCCTTGAAGGACCTTGGAAGGATCCTTCCCAGCTGTGTCCTGAGCTATTGCTTACATTTTTTGCAGGGATGTGATTTCTTACCCTATTTCATAGATTTCTCCCTTCTTGCAACATCCCAGAGGGTGATCTCAGCACGTTGTTATGCTCCTTCCATCGTGTGCCAACTTCGAGGGTGTATTTCCATTTATCTGAGCAAGCACAGCCCCACAGTGACACGATCCAGGGGCAGACAAACAGGAGCTGTCATAAAACCACGGGGCTGTGTTTGAGGGAACACAGGTCACCTCCTGATCCCACCTTCCCCTCTGACAAACATCTGGAGCTGCTGTGTCCTGCTGGGGTTTCGTTCTGTTTGCCTTTACCTCTGTTGCTTCATTTCTTTATCCAGGCTGGGAATGTTGGGGCTGCTCGGCCTGGAGAAGAGGAGCTTGTGTGGAGACCTCTTCGAACCTTCCAGGACCTGAAGGGGCTACAGGGAAGATGGACTCTGCATCAGGAATTGGTAGGAGAGGACATCTGGCCCAGGGTGCCCAGAGCAGCTGTGGCTGCCCCATCCCTGGAAGTGTCCAAGGCCAGGTTGGATGGGGCTTGGAGCAACCTGGGACAGTGGAAGGTGTCCCTGCCCGTGGATGAGCTTTAAGGTTCCTTTCAGCCCAATCCATTCTGGGATTCTCTTGCTTAGCCAGCCTTGACTTAGCAGAATATTCACCCTCCACTTCAGGAGGTTCACACACACCCTTGGCACGCGGGGACTTTCCTGTGTCCACGGTCACTTTCCTGCACATCTGGAATGCCACCAAGCTTCTTTCTCCGTCCAGTTGAAACCCCCTGAGCCCACGCTCTGCTTTGCCAGTCACTGTTTCCTGTCACTTGCCACGGCCTCTTCCCTGGAGGTAAGAAAATAACCTGGCTCACTCCTTCCCAGTGGTAATCTGTTGTTCTGGCATCCTGTGAATGACTGGTTTCAGGCGAGTCTGTCAGTGTCCCTTGCCAGCAACCAGGTTTTGGATGTTTGCTTTGGGAACATTTTGTGGTTGAGTGGCTGTGTTCCATTCCACATGTAAACACGGGCGAAAACTCACATTTAACAGTTCTAAACACTTGGACACTGGTCAAAGGGGCTACTCCGCTTCTCTTTATTTCATACACTGAGACTTTGCATAAAGTACAGAACAATTTCGTAGCAGGAATGCCCAGGACCTGCCAAATGTATGATTTTGTTTGATTTTATTTTTAAAAATGCCTAGCACACAAGCTGAGCCTTTATTTGGAAGGAGATATCGAGAAAGCAAAGCTTAATTGACTCTCAGACTGTACAATTGGAGTCATGTCTAAAAGCAAAGCCGCCTTTTCCCTCAGCGTGTGCTCGTACTGGAGGCCACTTTCCACTCCTCTTTGCATGAGCTGAAACCACAATAACTCCCCACACGGCTGTGCCAGGATGGCTTGAGACCGGAATTGGGTCTCCAGCTCTTTCAAGCTTTGTTTTTGCTCTCTCAGTCATCTGATTGCTGCCGGCGATGCCAATCTGGTTCCTTGCCGTGGCCGCGCACAGGAGTCTGGCTGCAGCACCGGGGCCTCGTGCCTGCTCAGCACTTTTCCAAATCCAGAGCTTTTCCTGCTGCTTCTTGTGGCAGAAGGTGAATGTGTCGGGCCCTGTTTGTTGGGGGCACTTCATTTTATACCCTGGGTGATTTGGTGAGGACCGAGCGTTGAACTCACGCTCCTTTTCCGCGCTCACAGAAATGCTCACGCGGTGCTGCTGATGTCCTTACACATACTTACGGTGAGCTGACATCCAGTGTGCAATGAAACCACCGTTTCCAGATCTGTTTTAGCTCTAAATAGGTCCTTTAGGCCTCCAAAAGCAGGGCCTTGCCTAGTGAGGGAGCTGTGAACAGCACAGCTCAGCCCTTCAGGCATTTGCAGTTTAAGGGCGTCTTCTGGCTCGTTGAACTCTCGTGGGTTTTCGTGCCCAGCCTGGAGAGGACCGAAGATCTCTGGTAGCACTTGTTGGTGCTCCACAGCTTGTCTGCTCACATGATGCTGGCAAACTGCCTTATTTCCAGCTGCTAAATTGCATTCAAAGGCCATTTAAAATACTTTCCTAATAAAACTTGCCTATAAAAATAGTTACTATAGCTGCTGCAAGGATGTTCTAGGAGCTGGTCCAAAAGACAGTCCCTACTGAGATGAGATCCACCCTACTAAAAAAAGCTGAGAAATTGCAGCCTTAGCAGGATTCCAGCAGGAATGAGCAGCAGCAGCAGCAGCAAAGTGGCAGCGGAAGCGTTAATCAAACCTTGGGCTTTCTTAGTTAATGCACAGTCACTGCTGCAGCTGATGGATCAGATACGGAGCAGGGCTTGTTGGGTAGGGTTTCTGAGCTGTTTAAATACGTTACAGCCTGGCTTTTAAACTAGAAGAGCTTGGATTAATTGAGTAAGTGGCACTTAAGAGATTGCAGTTTAGGAGGACGCGGAGTGTGGCTAAACACAGCCTGGGTGTTCGCCGGCTTTTTCCCTCCTCCTCAGCCTGTGGCTGCTCTTTCCCCGTGGCTGCGGGCTGGGGACGCAGCAGATCTGCTGCAGCTTTTATTGCCAGGGAGCTGAGACATGCAGCTGTTTGCATTCTTTGATCACAGGAGATAGCGGGACAGGCAGACCCAGTGCTGATGCAAACTCCCTTATTTTTTTGATTCAGAACCCCTTCTGTTAAGCTCAGCCCAGCTGCTTGGGCTCCCAGGAGGGGCAGGGGAGGGTTGGCACAGTGTCCCCGTGGCAGATGGTACCTGCTGAGTCCTCTCTCTGGCCAGGTAAAACAATTCCCTGTTGGCCATTCCGTTCCAAGTGTGCTGGAAATGCAACTTTCCAAGGAATTATCTTCTCCAAATGCGGCAGAAGCTCTCGGGGGCTGACACTTCCCTCTGAGCTTGAACAGCTCATTTCCCTTCCCATGGAAGGGAAGGGTGGCTCTACCTCAGCCCCATTCAAATGGCTGATGCTTTAATTTATCCTTCTGTAATCAGTGAGGAAAATCCTTCCAGGACTTTCTAACTCGTGGAAACCTCTTCTCCTTCTCAGCACTTTGTCCCAGGACAGAGATTTGTTTTTCTTCATATTTGGACATGCCTGGTGCATATTCCAGCTGCCACAAATAGCCCAATTTCTCTTCTTTCATTGGGACTTTTTCCTTCTGTGCCATCCCAGTGGCAGAAGGATCTGGATTCCCTCTACAGAAGGGATAACAGGAACAGAAGGGGCTGTCAGGGAGCTGCTCCCACTCCAGAATTTGTTCAAAACTGGGCACCTTTGTGAGTTTTCAATGGGGATTTAGGGGCAAAC
>VZTA01006001.1:0-11282 GCA_013398855.1 Mohoua ochrocephala | reverse complement strand
GCTCACCAGAGGCAATTGTTGGCCTCAGTCCCTACCCCGAGTGGGGCATTTGCATGTTGTTATCAAAATGTAAATTGAGGTTTGGGATGAGTTTCTTGCACCCCTCCCACACTCTTGGCAGAAATTCTGGATGTTGCTTAAGTGGAATTGTCCCAGTAGAACAGAGCAGCAGGACTCAAACACCCTCCAGGGAATGAGACTCACAGCTCGAGGCTGCTTAACCAGGAAAGAAATGTTTGAAACTTCAGCTAAAATAGCTTAGAAAGCTCAGGTTTTCTCCTGAAGCCTTCATGTACCTGAGTTGCATCATGATCCGTGTTTTTAGTGGAAAAATTTGACCTATATTTTTTGGATTTGAGGACAGGCCTTAAAACAAATACTCCGTCAGCGTAAGGCTCCTTATTTATTTATTCTTATTTCTTTGGTTTGTTGGTTTGGGGTTTTTTTATTGAAATTGCGGTTGAATTGTCCCCGAAAAAAATATCCTCAGCGAACCAGGCAGCTGTGCCCATAAAAAAAATCTATTTGCGTATGCAAATTCTCCATTTGCATATGCAATTACCTGGGCACGCTCACGGTTCGCAGCCCACAAATCAACTGCAGTCCTTTGAATATGCATCTGCTTGCAACGAAATCCTCCTGCAGGCAAACCTTCTGCTGGAAATCGATTCGTCGGTTGGGAGAAGAGTTAATATTTAATAAGCGCCTGCATTTTGAGAAGGAAGCGGAGATACGATCCATACGGAAGCCAGCGCACGTATCTGCCCGACCCAAATGTATGCAAAGGCTTCCTTGGAATTATTATCCCTTGGAATTATTATCCCTGGTTTTAGGCAAATCAGCTGCACGGCGAGGGAGGTTTTAGGGATCTCGTGAGGAAAGGTTGGACTTCCTCTCCCCCACTCAGTAGGAATTCACATCTTTTTTCATTGCTGAGTCATTCGTGACGCGGCGTAGAAGGGATTGTGGAATTATGGAAAGGTTTGGGTTGAAGGGACCTTAAAGATCATCTCATTCCACCCCCTGCCATGGGCAGGGACACCTTCCACTGTCCCAGGCTGCTCCAAGCCCTGTCCAACCCAGCCTTGAATTCCATCAGGGATGGGGCAGCCACAACCTCTCTGGACAACCTCTCCCAAGGCCTCGCCACCTTCTGAGGGAAGAATTTCTTCCCAATGTCCCATCTAACCCTGTCCTCTCCTTAAAACCGTTCCTCCTTTTCCTGTCACTCTCTTCCTGCAGAAAAAGTCCCTCTCCCTCCTTTTTATAACCCCTGGAAGGGGCTCTGAGTTCTCCCTGGAGCTTTCTCCTCTCCGGGCCGAACACCCCCAGCTCTCCCAGCTTTTCCAACGATTATATTTTGCTCCCTTCGTTTTTAAGTGGGCTTCAGAGTCCTCAAATTTGACTTCTCACCAAGATTTCCCAATCACAGCCTCAGCCACGACCAGGGCAATGTCTCTTCCCTAAAAACCTTTGATGGAGACAGGGATTGGGCCTGGCTCACCCACAGGATCCATGGTGAGCCCTGTCCAACCCGGCCTGCTGTGGGCTGAAGGGATTTGGAAGGATTTCAACCTTCTGGGATTGGGATGGGAATGGAAAACTGCTGGATTGGAGCGGTTTCGTTTCAGTAATGGATATTTGGGAATATTCCCACAGATCCATGATTCCCTCAGTCACTTGAGCTGAAGGAATTCCAAACAGGCCGAGATGTGTTTTCTCCTGATTCACCAGAGGTCTGTGGAAGCAGTGGGAACAAAATGAGATCCTGCTGTCTTCCAGAGATCTCAAAAAAACCTACTGAGGTCCAAAACCAACTCTGGGAAGAGCTTTTGATTCATTTCCTTCATGTTTGTGATGGTTCTCAGACAGCCTGGATTCCAATGAGCGCAAGGGGCCAGGAGAGGTTCAGATTAAGGATTAGAAACAATTTTTCCCTCCCAGAGTGGTGAGGCCTTGGGATGAGCTGCCCAGGGAGGTGGTGGAGTCACTGTCTGTGGGAGTGTTCAGGAGGAGTCTGGATGTGGCCCTTGGGGACAGGGTTTGGGGTGCTGCTGGTGCTGCTGGGGTGGCACTGGATGATCCTGAAGGGCTCTTCCAACCTTTCTGGGATTCTGTGACTTTTGGGCTCCCTGGGATGTGTGGAGGTGACAAAAGGTGACAATACCACAGTCACAGGGCCACCTTTGCTGTGGACATCGTTTTCCTGCACATCCCATCATCCATCTGGAGTGGTTGCTGGGATATCCAGGTCTTTATCCAGCAGCATCTTTGCACATCAAAATTTGCATTTAAAACTGTGATAAATTCTCCCGTGTGGGACTTCCACATTTTCCCTTTTTTTTTGGTCGTTGGATTCCTGTCCATGCCTACCCGGACAAAACTTCTCCTCAGATTATCACAGCTCGTAAAGAGAGCCAAGGTACTTAAAAACCTGGCTCTTCCTGCCCTGCTTTCATTATGGATTTTTAAAACCTCTTTTGAACTGAGCATTTTTGTCCTCCGCTTCTGAATAAATGCTTATTTTCAAAATGTTTTTTTTTTTATTTTTTCTTTTCTGAAAAGAAATCCTGCTGCACTGTCAGGGAGAAGGGCAGGATGACCTAACCCATCATTTTCTTCTCCAACTTCTCTGATTCTATGATTCATAAAGCAATTTCTGTTTTTATGAGCTAAGTCCATGGGGAAAATCATTAGCAGTAACCAGATCAAGAGTAGTGCTCCTGATGAAAATACTTCTGGTTAGGAAACTTGGTAGAAATAGTCTGAGCCTTAAATTAAATATTTCCCTTAGGCCATTTGACCTACTGTGTACATCTGCTGAAAAATTAGGTTTTTTTTCTTCTTTTGACTGCTTTTTTCTGCTTTTCCTCATTGAATTGTTTTAACCTACATAGCTCAGAAAAATTCACTCGTGGCCCAGGTGCCTGAAAACGATACAAAAAGGAAAAAGGCTGCGTGGATTTAGCCCTGGTCTAAAGCTAAGTTGGGCATTAAATGTGATTATTCCCTGTTGGATATGTAGTTTTCCCAAATACTTTTTGGGGAAAAAAAAATATACAAGAGTGGGATGCTGAGGAGTGAGGAGAGAGGGAATAGATTGCTGAGCAGGAGTTGAGAAGGAGCCTAAAAAGCTGCTGGTTCTGTTCTGAAGGGAATCTGGCCCTGCCTGAGGTCATTTTTAGGGAAACCCCAAGAACCTTTTCCTAATATAATAATAATAATAAAAGTCAAACTGTTCCCCAAAAAAAGCCTTTTCCTCCCAATGGGCTGAAATAATATTGATGCCTTTATTTCTTGCTCATTTTCTGCTGCAAGTGCCTCATATTTTGGAAACTGAGACTGAATGGTACCAAATAATGACTCGGAAAGCGTAAAAAATGAACTATTTTGTTATTGGAATATGGCCGGCATTTAAATTTCAGTGGTGGATCATGAGATCCTTCAATTCACCTGGAATTATCAGGTCTGAGAGTTACTAAAGAGAAAAGACATGAAGGAGATCCCAGCACAGGCAGGACGTGGAGCTGCTGGAGAGAGCCCAGAGGAGGCAGCAGGATGAGCAGAGGGATGGAGCAGCTCTGCTGGGAGGAAAGGCTGCGAGAGCTGGGATTGTTCAGCCTGGAGAGGAGAAGCTCTGGGGTGAGCTCACTGTGGCCTTGCAGGGCCTGAAGGAGCCCACAGGAACCATGGAGAGAGACAATTCCCAAGGGCTGCAGGGCCAGGAGCCAGGGAATGGCTTCCCAGTGCCAGAGGGCAGGGCTGGGTGGGATCTTGGGCAGGAATTGTTCCCTGGGAGGGTGGGCAGGCCCTGGCACAGGGTGCCCAGAGCAGCTGTGGCTGCCCCTGGATCCCTGGCAGTGCCCAAGGCCAGCTTGGCCATTGGGGCTGGGAGCAGCCTGGGACAGTGGGAGGTGTCCCTTGGCATTGGATGATCCTTAATGTCCCCCCCAGCCCAAACCATTCCATGATACAAATTCTGTAAGAAAGCAAAGTCACCTCTTTTCCAACAGACACTTCCATTTTCTAAATTTTTGAACAAAATTTATGAATCTCTGAATTCCAACAGATAAAGGATCTCATTAAGGAAAGATTTGAATTCTTGGTTCCAAGGCCTTTTGTCTGGAGATATATCTGAAACATGATTATTTCATGGCAATCTTCCAGCCACTCCTAGGCTGTCCTTCTTCCTCATATCCCACCTAACCCTGCTCTCTGTCGGTTTGAAGCCATTCCCCCTTGCCCTGTCCCTCCACACCCTGGTGAAAATCCCTCTCCAGCCTTTTTGTAGCCCCTTTCTGAACTGGATTGAATTTATGGAATTGAACCGGTTGGCAGTGCAAAGGATTATTGAATTTATAGGGACATCTGGCACTCTCTGGCAGAGCAGTGATGGTGAGGATCCTTTATCTCCTATCAATAAGTTGGACCTCGGTAGCTTTTTAATGCTCCCATCCTTGAGGTTTCGTGGTGCAGAGACTCCTTTTCCACATGGAATGGGATTCTTTCCCCTGGCATTTATCAGTCTCACTGCTGGGTCAGGAGAGCTGAGGGTGGGCGATGCGAGGCAGGGAATTTGTAATTTATTTAGTTCAATAAAATACTGAAATATGTGGAGCAGGAAACCCCGGTGACAACTGCATTGCTGGGAGTGCAGGAGATCTTATAGAATTGCTTCCCAAATTATTTAGCTTTTTTTTTAATTGAAAAATGGAAGTGTTGGTGGGACAAGCTCCTTCCCTGAGAAATCAGGGACACAGGAAGCCAGAGCTGCTGCCCTGGGGGTTAGGAACGAAGTTAGGTCTGGCCCACTCCTGTAGGAATTATTTCAACTCCTTCTCTCAGTCACTTCATCCCACACAGCTCTTTTTTCATCCCTCTCGAATTAAGGTGATTTTAAATCCAATCATTTTGGTGGCTCTCCTTGGTGTCTCTCTGCTGAAATCGGTGGGAAGTGCTCTGAGCTGTGACAAAACCAGCATTGGGTGAAAGGAGATTATTTCTGACCATGTTTCACTCGGCCTGACCTTCTCCCGCACTCCCTACAAAGGTTTTGGAGCTGTTCAAATCGGTGAACAAGATGGAAATCTTTTGGGAAGGGAACGTTTCCCGTAGGAATGGGAAAACGTGAGGGAACAAAAGCTTTGAAGCAGATGCTGGGGCTGGGAAAGGATGGGCCTGGAGCCGGATCCTGCACTGGAGCTGCCTGCTGTGGGTTTTAGGGAGTTATTTTGCCTTTCCCCTTCCCAGAAGGAGATTTGCTGGCAAAGCCGGCCTGTTGGAGCATCAATCCCGCTGTTCCTCAGGACTGGCAGATGAGAAGTTTTCCTTCAGAGTTTTCCTTCCCTCTGTGACCTGATCCCTTCACCAGGGAGGTGGGAGACAGGGCCTCCTCTTCCACAGCTCCTGAGGGGGCTGGGAGAAGGGAGAGGGGAACTTTCACCCCTCATGGAGAGCTCAGACACTCCTGTTTGCCAAAGGAGATTTTGGCAGTGCAGGGCCTTTATTTAAACCTCACTTTTGGAGGGGATTCCTGATTTAGGAGTTCCCCAAAACAACCATGTGTGTAAGGGAAGGGTTGCAGGAAGCCGTGCAGCGTTTTCAGTGAACAGCCTCTATTTCCTTGTCTTGAAATACAACTGGAAAGGGTGAAAATCCACCTGCACTGCAGTTCCTCCCAAATTTGCCTGCCCTGGATCATCAGCTGTAGCATTCCCTCCTTGCGGGCCCACACAAAAACGCTGCAAGCTTTTCCTTCATCCTTTATCATCCGTGGTGAACAAGGGAAAAAAGGGCTTTACTGTGCTCTGCATCTCCATTTGTGCTCCTGCTCTTTGGGAATGGCGAGGAGGAAAGGACTTTTCTCTCGGTGTTGATGAGAAATCTTGGTCAGGCTGATCCTGGGTCTGTGCAAAGTGCGAGGGAGACAATGCTTGGGAGAGAATTGTGTTCTTCCAGTGGCTAAAAGGGCTCCAGGAGAGCTGGAGAGGGTTTTTTCACAGGGGGTGGAGGTACAGGAGCCAGGGAATGACTTTAAGCTGCAGGAGGGCAGGGCTGGATGGGATCTTGGGCAGGAATTGTTCCCTGGGAGGGTGGGCAGGCCCTGGCACAGGGTGCCCAGAGCAGCTGTGGCTGCCCCTGGATCCCTGGCAGTGCCCAAGGCCAGGTTGGAATAACCTGGGACAGTGGGAGGTGTCCCTGCCCACGCCAGGGATCTTTAAGGCCTCTCCCAACCCAAACCATTCCATGATTCCATGAGAGGCCATCTCGACTCCGCACTGGAATCGTCAGGGCAGGAGTTGTCTGCCCTGCAAGGACACGATGTCCTCATAAATCACTTAAACACATCCTAAAGAGACAGGAGGATGGAAACATCTTCCCTGCCTCCCTTAATCACGGAACAGATTAGGAACAGCGTGTAAAAACGGGAGGAGACACCAGAAAGAATTTACCCAGTCATAAACAAAACATGGATACATTTTTAATTTTTTTTTCATAGCGCCTGACCTTTATTCCTTTATTCTTCCTCTGAGTTTGCAGCTCGAGTCTATCAAGCCCCACATCCACCAGGCCACCTTGTGGGGCTGACCAGTCCAGAAAAGCCAGGCCGTGTCCCAACCCTCAGCACGTAAAGCTGCAGGAAAAAAAAAAAAACCCAAAAAAAATTATGGGCCGGCGTTGATTTAATTATTAAGGATTCTGTTTGTCTGATTCCTCCCCGCAGCCGGCACCACGGGCTGTTCCTCATTACCTGCCCCACGTATCTTCCCAATCTCACCACAAACAGTTTGGGTTGACCACACCACTTCCCTCTCGAAAGTTAATCCAGTTTGACTCACCCTGCGCCGCTCGGGCCGAGCCAAGGAAAACAAGGCAAAGAATAACCTGCTTGTATCCAGTTTGGAAACTTCTCAGAGGCCCTGCTTTCAGAATGCTTCCACAGTAGCTCACTATATCTCCCCGCAGCTGCGGAGAAAATCAGGGAAGCAAAAAAAAGAAAGAAAAAAAAAGGGTTCCAGAACTTAAAATAAACCCCAGGCAGAACCACGTGGAATTTATGAGCTCCCGGTTTACAATGGAGCGTTAGTCCGGAGGAGGAACCCACAGATTAAATAGCCGAACTCATTGCTGTGGAAAACCAGGTATTTTCAACTCTTGTGTGGCAGCACCAGGCAGTGGGTTTGGTAAAAGCAAAGGTCTCTAGTTCAAGGGAGGTGTGTAGCCCCAGTAAAACCCTTTTTTTTGGGCAGGAGCAAAGCCCCAAGTGGTTAAAGTCTGAGTAGTCAGCATCCACAGGGAGTCAATTTAAGTCTGTGTTGCCAAATTCCCCTGCTTTACATAAACACTGAGCCACAGGACTTGACCTTTAAGTTGCAGGTCGCTTGTTCAGCCCTGTCTGAGGGTGAGGGATGGGGACCTTTCATGGCAGATAATTCATGATGAAATATTCCTGTGTGAGCAATTCCTCCGATGTTTGTACAAGCATTTCCCTGTTTGGAGTCACTGCAGAGGTGACAAATGTCCTCATCCCTCGCTTTTCCTGCTCAGGATGAGGGAGGGGGTCCAGCTTCACCCCACCTAAGCTTAGCAATGGGATTGAGGTGCCTGAATGAGATTTCCTGTGTCCAGCAGACACAGAACCTTCTGCCAAGGGCTGCTCTTGCGCCTCGAGTCCTGGGGCAGTTTTGGGTGTCCCAATATAAAATACAAAGCTCTTAAGAGTGTCCAAAGGAGGCCACAAAGGTGGTGAAGGGTCTGGAGGGGCCATACAGGGAGTGGCTGAGGGCACGGAGTTTGTCCGGCTGGAGAAAAGGAGACTGAGGGGAGAGCTCCCCGGGGCCAGCTCCGATCTCTGCTCCTGGGACAGGGACAGCACCCAGGGAGCGGCTGGAGCTGGGCCAGGGCAGGCTCAGGCTGCAGAGCAGGGAAAGGTTCTTCCCCCAGAGGGTGCTGGCACTGCCCAGGCTCCCCAGGGAATGGGCACGGCCCCGAGGCTGCCAGAGCTCCAGGAGCGTTTGGGCAGCGCTGCCAGGGATGCCCAGGGTGGGGTTGTTGGGGGGTCTGGGCAGGGCCAGGGCTTGGCCTGGGTGATCCCTGTGGGTTTATTCCAGCTCAGGATGTTCCATGATCCCATGACTGTGTTCCCAGCAGCTTTCCCTTGGGCAGAGGAGTTTGTTTGTGCCTGTATTTCATTCTCTCAGTTGCTCCCTGGGCTGGTGCTTGGCTGCTTGGGCCTTGTTTGGCACCTTCTGTTCCAGCCCAGTCTCCAGCTCTGCTGCCTCAGCCGCGGCCGGAGGCGATTCCTGGGGCAGGAATTCCAGAAAGAACCAAAAGAGGCTTTTGGCAGTGCAGTGCTTGGCTCGGGACTCACTCAAGCGTTGTCGAGGGCTTGGGATTTTAGAAGCTGAGGTGAGGGAAGGGGAAAGGAAAGCAAAGGCTGTAATTTTGCAAACTCTTTTAACTTTCAGGGTCAGCTTCTTCCCTCCGAACTCCTAACGCCCCATGACTTCTACTCTACTGCCATGACCTAATTCCTGGGGTGAACTCAGGGAATAATTGCACTTCCACAAGAGAAAGGGAGGGCACGCAGAGATTCAGCAGAAGTTTAGGTGGATCTACACGAAATAATCATGGGTTTAGTGGAAATCCGCTCGTGCTTTGCTGTTTGTACCTCGCAGGCCTCACCAGCAGAGCTGGGGGAGAGGAGGAAAAAATTCCTGCCTCAAAAATGTGTCAGGATTGGTTTTCCTGAGGCTGTGGGACCTCGGGATAGACCTGAGGATTTTCTGTGTTCATCAGCAGGAGGGAAGGAGCTGGAGAGACCCAGCCTGGAGGACCCTGAGGTCTCACAGTCAGTGGAGAAAGGGAAAGCACAGCCTGCACTTGTCCTTTTTCCTGGGAATGTTCCCCACTGGAGCTCTCCTGCCACAAGTGGACAGAGTTATCAGTGATGGGAAGGGCTCCCAGCCTGAAATTAGGGCAGAAAATTGGGAATTGGAAGCCTGGGGAGTGCGTGGAGTCTCCATCTCTGGAGATATTCCAAACCCACCTGGATGTGTTCCTGTGTCACCTTCTCCAGGTGACTCTGCTTGGGCCGGGTGATCTCCAGAGGTCCCTTCCCACCCTGAAAATTCTGGGATTCTGGGAGCTGAAGTTCATTTTCTAGAATATATCAGGCAAGAGGGTCTCGATCTGGACTCTCCCACCAGTTCTGGTTTGTCCTGGGACAGAATTCCTTCTTTTTTACAAATTTTCCTCTACCTAAAATATCTGTGTGGGTTTTTTTTACAAAAGCACTGATTTTAAAATGAAGAGCTAAGCAAAAAAATTGTCAAAATATTGTTTAATTACTTTTAAAACACGTAGGAAAAACTTCCAGAACATCCAAAAAATTCACAACATCCAAAGAAGGTGCAAGAAGCTTCCTGGGGTTTCCCCAGGTGAAATAGGGAGAGCAGGAATCTGTAAATCCTGGTTCAACTCGTTGGTGTCACTGCACAAAGAAAAATTGGCTCATTGGTGGAGAAATGAACTGCTCAGCACAGGATTATGCCTTCAACATCATTCCAAGTGAGGAGCAGATTTTTCCAGCTTGGGTGAGCTTTGCCAGGGAACTGATAGGAGAATTCAGCGGGAAGGGTTTCCCGGTGTCCCTGTGGATCAGCCTGGCCGTGGGGTCAGGGCACATCCAGCTTCACTCCCAAATTTCCCAGCTCCTCATGCCTGCAGCCAGCTGGGGGTCGATGGCCAACACCGCTCCCGCTGCTAATTCCAGGCAGGGGCACGAAAATATTGGGGTCATCGAAATATTGGGATCATCTCCTGGTGTTCCTTCTGTCTGGAAATGAGGCTCGTGCTGTCCAGCACTTCAAAAAAAAACAGGGAAAAAAAGCTGTGATTGCTGATGAGAATCCCCTTGAAACTCTGCCTGCTTTATTTGTGCTCCGAGGAAAATAGAAAATACCCTACAGGGTGTCTAATTTCCGTTTTTAGGGAGTTTTTACGTTGTTTTTTAGTGATGTTGAAGGGGTTGGTGAGCTCTGCCGCTGAGCCGATCCTTCTGATGTGCACGGAGGGGAAAAAGGGTGGGCAAAGAACTGGATCTCTGGGATGTCTGGCACGTAGGAAAACAACGTTTAGGCATTGTTAGCAAAAGAAAGAGGCTTTTTTTGTGAGCATTATAACTGATTTTAAAGCATTTCCCAGCTTGGTGATGACATAGAAGCATTTTATATTAATTAATAGAATGGCAGGATTGGGTTGGGAGGGACCTTAAAGCTCATCTCATTCCACCCCCTGCCCTGCAGGGACACCTTCCACTACCCCAGGTTGCTCCAAGCCCCGTCCTTGAACCCTTCCAAAGGTGAGGAATTCATTTTTTTTACAAGAATACATTATTTTTTTGGACTAAACACATTGGGTTCACTTCCCAGAGCGATATGAGTGAGCATATTTACCTCTCATCACCCTACAAAATAATTGCAATCGTTTTAGCCCTGAGGCACAGGACAATGTTCAGCACTTTATTAACTGGACACAACCAAATTTTGGTGATTTTCTACCCCACTAAAACTGGAGCCAACCCAAAAACCCTGAATCAAACCAGGATGGAAAAGAGGAGATGCTTGGATCGAGATGCAAAGTGCCTCCAAAGCCGCCAGGTTTCTTTAAACTCGCTCCCTGCTTTGGTAAAGTCTGGCCAGACACTGCATTTTCCTGGGAATAATCCACTTTTTGGGTGTGAAAAGTTTCCTTTTCCACACGGGAAAAGGGTGGGGGGGGCAGAGGACAGGAAGGGAGGAATTCAGGGAGAATTAAATTCAGCTTAATTAAATTCCCCCGTCGCGGTTTAACCCCAGGAGCAACTAAACCACACTGACCCCCCTCCCCACCTTCCCTGGTGGGATGGGGAGGGATTTGAGATAAGGAAACCTTCAAAAATCCAGAAAAATCAAAGGAAAATCAAAAAAAATTAAAGGAAAATCCAAAAATAAAAAAAATTAAAGGAAACCTTCAAAAATCAAAAAAAAAATCAAAGGAAAATCCAAAAAATTAAAGGAAAATCCAAAAAATCAAAGGAAAATTCAAAAATCAAAAAAATTAAAGGAAAATAAAAAAAAAATTAAAGGAAAATTCAAAAATCAAAAAAATCAAAGGAAACCTTCAAAAATCCAAAAAAAAAATCAAAGGAAAATAAAAAAAAATTAAAGGAAACTTTCAAAAATCCAAAAAATAAAGGAGAATCCAAAAAAAATTAAGGGAAAATCCAAAAATAAAAAAAA
>VZTA01006000.1:0-15253 GCA_013398855.1 Mohoua ochrocephala | reverse complement strand
ATGCACAGCTGCTCTGTTAATCCCAGCCCAGCCCCTCCCCACCCTCCCAGCCAGGAATTCCTTCCCAATATCCCACCCAGCCCTGCCCTCTGGCACTGGGAAGCCATTCCCTGTGTCCTGTCCATCCATCCCTTGTCCAAAGTTTCTCTCCATCTTTCCTGCAGCTCCTTCAGGCCCTGCAAGGCCACAATGAGGTCACCCCAGAGCTTCCCTTCTCCAGGTGAACATTCCCAACTCTCCCAGCCTTTCCTCCCAGCAGAGCTGCTCCATCCCTCGGATCACCCTGGTGCCTCCTCTGGGCTCTCTCCAGCAGCTCCAGCTCCTTCCCGTGCTGGGATCCAGGGCTGGGGCAGCTCTGCAGGTGGGGCCTCAGCTGAGGGGAGCAGAATGGACTGACACCATCACGGAGCCTCCTTCTCCAGCGTTTTGTGCTTCCACAGAATTCCAACCATCCACCCCCTGCTGTCATTCCACACCACCCAACTTCACCAGTCCGGAGATTGAGGAGTGACTTCATTAAACCTGATGGGAACAAAACAAATCATGGAACGGTTTGGGTGGGAAAACTCATCCCATCCCACCCCTGCCATGGGCAGGGACACCTTCCACTATCCCAGGCTGATCCAAGCCCCATCCAACCAAATCCCGCCATCAGAGCAGTTTGAGGCAGATTCGTCCTTTCCTTGTGCAATCAACGAAATCAACAAATTCCTGGAGCGGTGCCGGCGGTTTTTTGATGGATCCGCTGATCCTCGCGGCGCTTCGCATTTCCGTGCCCAGGAATTGCAGCCCTGGGAGCGATTATCAGGGATTGGCATGCCTGGAATCTCTTCCCCACTGAGGAATAATCAGGAAAACAAGGTATTTTCATCTGTGTGAATTATTCGAGTCCCCGATCCAGCTTCCCCTAAAGCTCCAGAGGGGGAAGGAGCTGTTACAGAGCATCTCTGGCAGCCCCGAGGTTGCTAATGAGGGAATCTTTATGGAGCTTCCCGCTGGGAGAAAGGGAAAATCTGGGATTTATTTCTCCGTGCAGCTCGAGCTTGGCAGCAGCCAGAGGTGAAACCGAGACAGCAAAGCAAAAAACAAATCAGGCACCGTCAGCAAATTGGAGGCCGAGGAGCAGAGAGGGACGGGAATTTGATGGGAGAAGGAGGGAAAATGAAGGGGGAAAGGGATTCTGGGAGAGGGGATGGATCCGCAGTTCTCTCCGAATCTTGTCGGCAAATCCAGGTTTCCTTTCCCAGCCTGGAGAGTCGAGCCTGAGGACCCAAAAAGCGGGAAGGAGTCACAATATCCAAATGAGTGTTCCTCAGGGAACGCCCAGGAGATAGGGAGGTTGGAATTACAGGATCCCAAAGGTGCCTTCCGACCCAACCCGATCCATGATTCTGTGGATAGAAGGAATTTAAATCCAGCTGGAGCGTTTCCATGGGCTGAGGGAAAGAAAAGCACTTTGGAGCTTTCCATGGTGGCATTTTTAAAGGGAATTTTCTGTTTTTAAAGGGAATTTTCCTGCTCTCAGTTGAAATTTTCCATTTTTAAAGGGAATTTTCCTCCTTTCAGCTGAAATTTTCCATTTTTAAAGGGAATTTTCCATTTTTAAAGGGAATTCTCCATTTTTAAAGAGAATTCTCCATTTTTAAAGGGCATTTTCTTCCTTTCAGATGAAATTTTCCGTTTTTAAAGGGAATTCTCCATTTTTAAAGGGATTTTTCCTCCTTTCAGCTGGGATTTAGGTGGTCAAAGGCAGCAACCAGATTTCCCTTTAGAATTCCCTAGATAAGACTGGAAACTTCGTGTTGCCACGGGATTCTTTGGGAATACAGGTTGGACAGTGGCAGAGGAGCCACCCTTTGGATTCCCTCCCAAAGGATTGGGAACTCCAACGGGAACTCCCCATGAAACGATCCCATGGCCAACAAAAGAGGGATTCAACACCCTCCTCTTACAAACCAAGGCACTGCTGTTATTCCTAAAATCTCTTCCCTCATTTTGGGGACTGAGGGATGGATGAGCTCAAACTGTGAGTTCTGCCCCAATTCAACTCAGTTTGGGCTCTTCCCAGGGAAAAGCGGCCACTAAAGAGGCTCAAAAATCACAGGATTTTCCAAGGTCTGGGTCCTCCTCAGGGATGGGGATGTGGAACAGCCTCGTGGTAAGGAACTGGGGAGGGCACAGAGAATTTTCTCCTTTGGGATTTTTTAGCGAATCTTTGGTTTAAATTGGGAAAATCTGTTCATTCTCCCACTCCAGCTCCAGCATTAATCCCTCTGATTAATGGGAGAAGCTGAAGGGCTCCCAGGATTTGGGATGGGACACACCGGGGTGATTCCCTGCTGGAGACACAAGCGCTTTCCAACACCTCAACCACACCCAAGTGGATTTTTAGCTGAATTTTAGGCATCTTCAGGGAAGGAAACGGGGCCCTCTCAGCATCATCACAGAGATTTTTATCAACTCCCGGATATTTGGGGCAAAAAGGAGTTTTTAGGCCATTCCCTTGGATTATTAAATTCTGCAAGGCCTCAAATTCCCTGATTCCCTCCTGAGGAGCCACAGCCTGGGTTTACAGCGCTCAGCCCCAGTCCCTGCTGCTCTCCCGGGAGCAAAGCCCACGAGTCAGGAACGAGGGCTTTTTGCTGGGTTTGGGGTTTGTTGTTTTTCTCTAAACTCAGCATTTTGTGGTTGTAAAACGAAGCGTTTTCCCCTAAACCGCTCCTGAGGAGAAAAAGGTGCATTTTGAGAGGCAGACTTCTCGAGTGGTTTGCTGCTTGTATTTCGGGTGGTTTCCTTCAAAGCCAGGGCTGATTTTGGGATTTCAGTTCCCAAAATCCGTTGGCTACGAACTGAAAATAGAAACCCTTGGCCACTCAAAGCCAGAGGATTTTTTTTTTAAACCTGTTTTCTTTTTTTCTTTTTCCCCCCTGCACTTTAAATCCTTTTTTGTTGGTTTTTTAATGAAAGCCAGAAACTCATTTCATGGGGGGGACAGCAGGGAGAACTTCTAGATCCATTCCAGTTTTTCTACCCTGAATTCTTTCAGAAAGATGAGATTTTTGTCTCTTCCAAAGCTTTTCCCACTCCGAAGAAATGGTGTTTAATTAGCGCAGAAGGTTTTAATGAGGGTGGAGCACTCGCTCATCTGGAGACGGGGATGAGGGGAGGCCTGGCGATGTTTTCGCGCTGACGGAGAGGAAAATCCAACCTCCATCGTTTTTCATCCTTTATTTTAAGCATCCCCATCTGCCTTGCAAATCCCCCCCCCCCTCTGGCTGCTGGGGAACGGAGCCTCCTTCCCTAAAATCCTGCTTTTTGGAGGAGAAATCCAGCTAAAAATGTCATTCGATCCCGAATCCAGATGTTTATTGAGCCTACATCCACTCCCAAAGGAATTGTCTGCAGGTTCCAGACCTTCTGCTCTAATGAAATTTGGGAATCATTCCCGCCGAGAGCCTGGATTAACTGGAGGATTGGGATACCAGGGACGGCCTGGATGCAGAGTGACATCAGCAGCGACTCCGCGTTGAGTGGTGCAAAGAGAGACACCAGGAACCCATTCCTCCCAAATGGCTTCCAGCAGGAACCTGATACGTCCCTACACTCACAGATGTCTTTTCCACTGGCCTGGGATCACAGAACGAAGCTTCTCATTCCCAACGTGCTGGCTCTGATTCCAGCTCCGTGCTAAAGCCTCTCCCCTTGAAGTTCCAGCTGGCAAAGGATGCGATGAAATGAAGGATGAGGGACAACTTCCAGCCGATCATCCCATCCCTGCTGGCTTTGGGAAGCAGCAGGGACACCTTCCCCTATCCCCCGGGTGCTCCAAGCCCTCTCCAACCTGGCCTTGGACACTTCCAGGGATCCAGGGGCAGCCACAGTTTTTCCCAGGAAATCCATTCCAGTCCCTCGTGCTCTCCCAGGGAATTATTCCTTCCCAATATCCCACCTAACCCCACTCTCCTCCAGGATGAAGCCGTTCCCCCTTCTCCTGTCAGTCCCAGCTTTTACAAACAGTTCCCTCTCTGGGTTTTTTGTAGGTCCCCCTTCAGGATAACTCCAAGGATTTTGAAGTTTTCACCGAAAATAGGAAATAATTGAGCTCAGCTTGATAAAATCAGAGGGTGCCCAATTAAATTCAGTCCCTGACACCGCGTGGAGGCAGCTGAAGGAGAGGGAAAAGCATGGATACACATCGGGAGATGGTTTTCCTTTAAAAACACAGGAATCTGGATATTTTAACCGGATTAGAAACTGTTCCCGTTGTCCCTTTCCCTCACAAACTGCATTTTCCTCTCTCTCTTTGCTCACCTCTCTTTTCCATTCCCTCCACACACAAAAATTCACCTGGATTTAATTTAATCACCTTTGGAAAAGCAGGATTTAACTCCTCAGGAAGAGTTTAAAAGGGGTTTATGGATGAGTTTGCCTGAGGCAGGTGCAGAGCCCCTGCTCACTCACGGGACGGGATTCCTGGATTTCCACAGGGATCCCTGGCCTGGCTCCCGAGGCTCCTTGAGCTGGGTTTATTTTTCGGATCTGGGAAGAATATCCTGAGACCTCTGTGAGCTCAGCAGCGTCGGCCTCTTCTCCCAGGGAAAAGGAAAGAGGGAAATTTGTGCCAGGATGAGCTTAAATGGGATAGAAGGAAAAACACCTTCGCCAAAAAGGTTGTCCAGCAGTGGAGCCCATTCCCGAGGGATTGAAATCCCTGTGGAAGTGGCACTCGGGGACGTGGTCAGTGGTGGCCTTGGCAGGGCTGGACTAATGCTGGCACTTGATGATCCTAAAAAGGTCTTTTCCAACCTCAACAGCTCCACGATTCTGGGTTAATTTGAGTCTCAATCTCCCGTTCTCTGCAACGAGAAGCGGGGCTGAGCCGCCGGTTTGAGTTCATTTTGATTAACTTCACATGAGCTTAAACAGATTAAATTCAGATCCACATGGACTCCATCCCTTTTTCATAATGGAATAACTGGATTTAAACGATTCCAGCGAATGTAAAATCTCTGCTCCATACCAAAACTTGTTCTTGCCACAGAAATTAAAATCAGCCTCTCTCGGAGCAGCTGCGCAGCCCGAAAAACGCTGCAAATAAAGAGCCGAGGGTAATGAATCATCCCTAATATCCCGTGGCATGGCAGGGAAGCAGTTCAGTGGGATATCCACACGGATCAGCGGGAGTTAACATCCTCATTCGTGACCTGGCAGAGAACTGAGCACGGGCATGAATGAAATCCACGGATTTCGCTCAAGTGGGAAGTGCCAGAAAAAAATCCCTGAGGACGGAGGATTCGTGGAAAGGGGCCAGAAGAGGTAAAGGAGCAGGGACAGGCAGCAGCAATCCAAAGGGATAACTGGGAATTGCCCCTGCCAAAGGAGATGGAAGGGAGCTCAAAGGAAACAAAGCTGCAAAATGTGAAAAAAAACAGGGGAAGGCCCTGGGATGGAATTCCCAGAGAAGCTCTGGCTGCCCCTGGATCCCTGGAAGTGCCCAAGGCTGGGTTTGGGACGGGGCTTGGAACAACCTGGGATAGCGGGAGGGGGGTGAATGGGATGGAGTTTAAGGTCCCTTTCGAACCATTCCTTGATAATCGAGCCCAAATCCCTGCCCCCGGTGCCGCCTCCCCACAGCCACGAGTCGGGAATCGGGGGCTCCATAAAACATGGCTCCATGTCAGGGCCTGGAATAACTTCCCCGAGGAGAGAGGGGTCTTCCATCTGACTTTTACAGCACAGGGAAAGAGATCTGCCTCCCCTAAATCCCTCCTAAATCCACAAAAATTCCCTTTCCCCTGGCTCACTGGGTAATTCCCCTCAGGACGAGCGGCCATTTTGTGCCATTCCTCGTCCCAGCTCCATCTTCCTCTCCTTGCTGGCCCCGCTGCTTCTCCCACTTCATCAATCCCCTTCTTCCTCCTCCAGCCCTGCAGATAAATCACCTCTTATCAACTCCGCCTCTCATCAACCCCACAATCACCTCTTATCACCTCCACAAAAGGCACGAGGTCGATTAAAACCCCAGGGCACAGCGTCTCCATTTTCTTCACCTCTTGCACAGCCACAGCCCAAGGGGATCGAAACATCCTGGAAATTTGATTCTGGGAAAAAAAAAAAAAGCACATCCACCCAAAATCTTATCAAAGCTTTTACGTGGCAGGAATTTTCCAACGCTGTTGCTTTTCAAGGCAAAATTTTGTTTTGGCTGAATTTTTTTTGGTTGGTAGGAAAATGCCCTTTCCCTGTCTATTTTTGTGTCCACGGATTTTAGCATTCATCAGCTTGCCAAGGGTTTCTCTGAGGAAATAAATAAGAGCTAATTAATAATAAAGAAGAGATTTATTAATGACTGGATTACTGCTGCGGTCAGGGAAGCAGAACAAGGGGGGTTTTTTTAACAGCTTAATCTCGATTTCTTCAGAAATTCCCTTCCTAGATAAAGCTGGGTGAAAATGCTGAGCCGAGCTTAAGGCAGCCACTCCATCTCCTTGGCAGACGGGGAGCTGACCTCATATCCCAAGGCTCCTGCTCCGAATTTTCTCATTTTTGAAAATTACAGGCTGCAGCTTGGCCTTTTTCCCCCACCTGGATGTTCCTCCCTTCCCAAACCCCAGCTCCCAAGGCCCCTCCCGGGAGCGCTCACCCAGAGCGTCCCACAGAACTCTATTTTAAATCCTAATGAATGTCTCCGGCCGCTTTTGTTTGCTTTTCTGGTTAACCGTCTTTGCTACTCCACCTCCTCCTCATTTTTCCAGGAAGAATGTTCCGTGCGGACCCCACAATTAAATTCCAGACGGTCCACGGACGCAGCGCTGGGGGAGATTCGGGGCTATCTTGGGAAAGACAAAACCCCCCCAAAAAAATAACAACCCCTGGTTGCTTCCAAGGTGCACAAACTATTTTTGACCACCCAAACACAAGGCGAGGATCCTTCCAGACCGAGAAGGGGAAAAAAAAAAAATACAAAAATAAAAAGTTCAACTCAGCCACTGTGNCTTTTTTTTTTTTTTTTTTGGAAAAGCAAAAGCTTTTAGGCCAAACCAAACCCAAATTCAGCCCAAATGGTGAATGCAAGAAAAGAGACATTTGTGGTTTGCTGCCTTTAATAAGCTCCCACCTGATCCCCAGGGAGTTGTTTATATTTGAACTCCACGTGGGACGTAGGATCGCTATCCCAGAGCAGCAATTTGCAAATTAGGACCTCTACTTTGAGGGAATTAAAACTGGATTTAGCCGAGGCATAATCACCCCACTGTCTTCTCTCAAGGTCTTCTTTATTCCCCGCCGGAGTCGCTTCCAAACCCCGCTGCAAAGCCAAAGCATCGTTCTGGAAACTCCAGACGGGGGTAGGACAGCAAAGCTGAAATTATCTTTCCCCCTAAATATCCTCCCATTCAGAGCTGCTGCTCCCAGAATTACCTGGAATCCCAGGGAAAAGGGCCTTGGACGCTGTCAGGAGATGGAAGTTTGGGACAGTGCTGCCGTGGGGAGAAGCCCCAGCAGGATGGGGAGCTCTGAGGGAAGGACACAGCGGGAGAGCCAACACTTGGAAAATCTGCCCCAGCTTCCCAAGGAGATTCCCAGCTTGGGTTCAACACAGGCACAGTCAGAGCTTCCCAAATCCTACGCACAGCACCTTTGGAACGTGAGGAAAACCATCTTTAATTGTCCAGCCTGTGACAGATTGAGGCTGGGAAGGACCTTCAGGATCATCCCATTCCCACCCCTCTGGAATGGGCAGGGACACCTCCCACTGTCCCAGGCTGCTCCAAGCCCCGTCCAGCCTGGCCTTGGGCACTTCCAGAGATCCAGGGGCAGCCACAGCTTCTCTGGGAATTCCATCCCAGCCCCTCCCCACCCTCACAGGGCAGAATTTTCCCTGATCTCCAACCTAAACCCGCTCCGTTTCCAAATGCCCAGATCCCGGTGACACATCCCAAAAGGAAAAGGAAAACGCTCCAAGAGCAGCAGTGCCGGGGCTGTGGGAAGCCTCTCTGTACCTTGGCTCTCCCGAGGTGACAGACTGGGACAGGGAAGGGCTGAGTCACCACAGGTGCAGGAAGCCCCGTCCTTGGCTGGATGAAGGAAAACAGGAGTGGGAACGGGAATGGTGGGAGCAGGGATGAGTGGTTGCCGTGGGAACCACTCCTCTTTCCTTCAATGTCTCCCCGCTTTTGGGTAGTTCCAACAAGGATAAGGCTCCCTGACCCTTTTATCCTGGCAGAAGGTGTCCCTGCCCATGGCAGGGGGTTGGGATGAGATGATCCAACGCAAACCATCCCGGGATTCTGGGATTTCAACCCAAACGACTCGTTCCAGTTGTGCGGTGCCGATGCTGACACTGAACCGAGAGCAAAGAAGGAGCTTCCAGACGGGTTTGGTTTCCTTATCCAAATAAAAAAAACAGGAGCACGATCCAGCAGCTTCCACAAATAAGGAGAGCATTTTACTTTGGCCAAACAACAAAAAAAAAACACCCAACAGAAATAAATTGGGATTTGGAGCCCTGACTCTTCCTCAAATAAAACTCACACGCAGCTGGCAGAAATAAAAGCTTTGAAAAAGCAGAGATACCTGGTTCTCATGTCATTCCTGCTTTTGTCCTGAGCATTCCCTATCCTTCCCAGGCCCTTCCGTGGCCACCCATCCATGGGATCCATCCTCACGGACACATCTGGTGACCCTTTGGAAAACCCGGTGCATCCCATGGGTTGGATGTTGAGGAGATACCGAAATCCCTGAACTTTGTATCTTCCATTCCTGGCTGTGCTGCTGGAACCTGGGCGGCTCCAGAGCACTTCTCCTGCTTTTTTAGGGAATCATGGACTGGTTTAGGCTGGGGCAGGACCTCTAAAATCATCAAGTCCAAGCTTTAAACTGTGTCCCCAAGCGCCACATCCGTATGGATGATAAATCCCTCCAGGGATGGGCACTCCAAACCTCCCTGGGCAGCTGTTCCAAGGCCTGAGCACCCTTTCCATGAGGAAATTCCTCCTGATGTCCAACCTGAGCCTCCCTGGCACAGCCTGAGGCCGTTTCCTCTCCTCCTGTCCCTGTTCCCTGGGAGCAGATCCCAAATCCCCCCTCCAGCAGATCCCAGAAGGTCCCCCCAGAGCCTCCTTCTCCCCAGGATCTTCGATGGAATTAAGTGAGGAATTCCTGAACCGAGGGAGAGATTCCTCCCTTCCCACAGCAAACACCCGAGTTGGGCTGATGCAAAATGTGCCCAAAATGTTCATTTCTCCACACGGATTGTGTGGAGAGGGATCGTGGATTTCTTTGGAGACATCCACGTTACCGACACCAAAACCTGGCTGGGGTGACGCTTCCACAAGACCTCGCGGAGTTCGTTTCCCTGATCCCTGATCCTCCTTCCTTTTCCTCGGCAAAGTCACAAACCGGGAGCTCCCCTGCCTTTGCCCTTTGAGAATTCCCAGTGCGCCGGCTCCAAGCCACAGCAGGACCTTGCCGGGGGTGTGCTTTTGATGGATTTGCTTCCCTGGGTTCAGTCCAAGAGGGGTCAGGCGGTTGCTGGTATTCCCGAGGGGGAGTTTCCAGGGGCTGGTTAACAGGGGACGGGAATGTCCCGCCAATGTCCCGCCAATGTCCCACAGATGTCCCACGAGCGGGGACAAGAGTCCTGGACTCAGGTCACTGCTCCCACTGCCCGAGGGCCGAGCCAGCGCCGTTCCCCCCTTCCCTCGGTGTTCCCAACACTCCACATTCCTGGGCACCGGGGCAGGACCGAGGGAACGGCACAATCCATCTCCAGGCGGGCTGGGAATGCGTTTAACAAATGCCGGGGCACTCCGGGTGGAATTCAGCAATTCCCAGTTCCTCTGGAAGCTCTTTCCGGACATGGACTTGCATGGCAAGTTTGTCACTCCCCGGGAGCACCTTCTCCCTGACCCAGGACTAATTTGGCCTAAGATCGGTTTAATCACTCTGGAAAGGCTCCCAAAGCCCTGGGGCATGGAATTATCGGGGCCTGGCTGTGACTAATCCCAGTTTTTCCCTTTCACAGGACACAGCCCCACCGAGGCTGGATATTTTGGGATTTTTAAAGCCACGCTGAATTTCAGCCTGGCCTTGGGAGAGGTCAACTCACTCCCTTTTCCCAGGTGAGAAAAGCGAATCCCAGACTTTTCTTCTCAATAAAAAAAAAAGCTTCATTCCAGTCCTGCTGCCTTTCCCTAAATTTCCTGCTGCAACAAGATACGGAGACTTTCCTGCTTTTCCCCAGGAAAACACATTTTTCTCTCAAAGGATTCACCTGGGCTCCTAAATCCACAACATCTGACTGCCTGAAGAACATTTTCCGGGATGGAGTCCACAGATTTGCAGTGGTTCTTCCCACTTATCCCAAACTGGGAACAGAATATAATTCCCAACCTGGCAAGTGCTGGGAATGGAGCAGGAAAATCCCAACGTTGGGCCCCCGCTGCTCTTCATTCCACACGACTCTGTCTCAATGCTCCCAAAGGTTCTAAAAGCACCAGGAAGTTTTTTTCCAGCAGCCCACCCTGTTCCAGCTGGGATTTGGGTCCCTGTGGCACAGATGGATGTGGTTGTCCTGCCTGGAATATTATCCACTCCCTTCCCGTGTCCATGGGGTATTTGAGGGGAAGAAATGCTAAAAAAGAGCATCCCTCACCCAAAATGGTGTTAAAGAGCCACCCTGGCACCGCTGCCCGCTCCGGCTCTGCATCCTCCAAAGCACGGGAAAACCAACGGATCACAGGCATGGATCCCCCTAGGAAACAATGGGCTGGTGTTGGATAACTGTTCATGGAATCCCAGAAAGGTTTGGGTTGGAAGGACCTTAAGGATGATCCCATCCCACCCCCTGCCATGGGCAGGGACACCTCCCACTGTCCCAGGCTGCTCCAAGCCCCAATGTCCAACCTGGCCTTGGGCACTGCCAGGGATCCAGGGGCAGCCACAGCTGCTCCGGGAATTCCATCCCAGCTCCTCCCATGGAACAATTCCTTCTCAATATCCCACCCATCCCTGCCCTCTGGCAGTGGGAAGCCATTCCGTGTTGTCCCATCTCTTGTCCCGAGTCCCTCTCCGTGTTTCTTGTCACTCCTTCAGGAAGAGGCAACCGGCTCATCCCAAAGCCTTCCCTCTTCCAGGGCATTGCTTGTCTGGTGTCTCCTGTTAAAAATCCAGGGAAATTGCCCCAAACTTTGCCCTTCCTCGGGACATCAATAAGTTCCACAACCCACCACTGAAATGAAATTCCATAAAAATATCCCCAAGATTGCCTTTCCCTGGGCTGGAGCCATGAGGCAGGACAAGTTTCCCTAATCCTGCAGATTCCCTGCAGAAGGCCACGGACCGTTCCTACAAACCTTGGACAGGGTTTGGAGCAGCCTGGGACAGTGGGAGGCATCCCTGCCCAGGACAGGGGGTGGAATGGGATGATCCTGAAGGTCCCTTCCAACCAAACTTTTCTGGGATTACGGAATTCTACGGAAAACCACTGAAATATTCCCAAAATCCAGCGTGCTTTTCCTCACCTACATCATTTATTTCCTCTTTTCCTTTCCTTTTGTGTTGGGATTTCTCACTCTCAGAGGGGAAAAACCCTCATTCCATAGGGAAGGGAATCCAACCAGACGTGTCTCCCTCTGTTCCAGTCCACCGCAGACCGGTGACTGGTTTCACTGGTGGATTTGATGGAATCCCAGGATGGCGTGGAGCAGTTTTTCCCAAGGAAATTAATCCTCCTCCTCCAATCAATTCTCCCAATAAATCCCACCTTTCCATAGCCAGGAATTTTTTCCCTCAGCGCCAACCCACAGCACTTCAATTCCCTCATCCCTGGATTCCGACAAGATCGGGATCCGACCTTCCCTTTTCCCAAGCAGCTCCTCGATAAAGTTGGGAGTTCTGGCACCTCCTCCTTGGCTGCTTTCGGAGCTCACTCCAGGATTTGGGGCTCGTGTTTCGCTCCATATTAATGCCTGAAATTTTATTATCCCGGGATCATAAAAGCCCAGCTGCTGATGGTGGCCCCGGCCTCGGTTATTTCACCCCGATGAATTCCTGGGATTGAATCCAGAGTTTCTCCGTCGGCATGTGGAGAGAGCCCTCTACAGATCGCTGGATAAATTCATCCACTCGAGGGAAATATTCCCAGGAAGCTGCTCTCCTCCTGCAGGCAAACCTCCAGGAAAGCCGGGAAAGGAACGTGGTTGGACACCAGGATCTGGGATCAGACCATCCCAAGGGCAGCCTTCAAGGACGAGTTTGTTTCATTATTCAGGATTCCTGCTTTTCCTGACCTTTTTCCCGCTCTTACAGAGCAGGAGAGACCTCACAAGGCTCAGGAGCAAGAAGGGATCAAATCCAGGATTTCCTGAGCTTTTTCCTCATTTTGGCTGCGGATGCATCAGGATTTGGTGAACTTTTCCTTCCATCGTTCCCTTCTGCTCTCCCTAAAATGCAGATTAGACGTGGAATCATAAAATCCTGGAATGGTTTGGAAAGGATCTTAAGGATGATCCCATTCCATCCATGGGCAGGGACACCTCCCACTGTCCCAGGCTGCTCCAAGCCCCATCCAACCTGACCTTGGGCACTGCCAGAGATCCAGGGGCAGCCACAGCTTCTCTGGGAATTCCATCCCAGCCCCTCCCCACCCTCCCAGCGGGAATTCCTTCTCAAAATCCCCATCTAAGCCCCAGGAGAACAGGGAAGAGCCCCCTGTGCTGGTTCAAGCCCCTGGTTTGGAGCGGGGATCAGAATTTCCTGGGATTGCAACCACGGGAGCAGGGAAACACAGCCTTTCATCCTCCGCCGAAGTGTTAATTCCCAATAAAACCCTTGATCCGGAGCTCCTGAAATTCCTGCACCTGCTAATGAGTTAATTAAACAAATCGATTATCCATGGAGTTGGTGGCTGGGATGGAGCAGAACAGCGGGATAATGAGGGGACACCACGGGGACATCGGGAGAGAAGCCTCTGGAAGTGCCCGGAACCCCCTGGGATGTCCAAGGATACCTAGGGATGGATTAGGGGACCTAAACATTCCCTTTCCACCGAAATTATTCCATCGAAATTATTCCACCGAAATTATTCCCCACTTGGCTTCCGAGCACCATCCAAGGAGGGGTGTCCAGGGATCCTGGGTCTTGTGTCATCCCAACTTCCTCAAGCCCTGGGGGGCTTCCCTGTCACTGGACGTGGGCCAGGAAGAGCAGGAAACCCGGGACACCCCTGGATTTTGGGAGGTGTGGAGCAGGAAGAGGTGACAGAGGTAAGGAGAGGATCCTGGAGAAGATGGGAACAGTGAGGATGGTGGGAAGACGCTCCAACCAGGAACAGGAAGGAAAGAAGGAAGCCACGAGTGGAAAAAACAAGAGGTTTCCTTGTGGAAAGATATCCAGAATGTTGGAGAGGGTTTTCCTAAAGTCTGGGAACAGCCTGAGCACATCCCAGCCCTTCGGGTGCTATTCCAGTGGGAAAAGCCAATCATGGAACAGCCACCGTTCCTAAAACCTTCCAAGAGGTGGGAAAAGGACACCAGGCCAGGACCCAGGGGATCCGGATTCTCCCGGTGGCACTTGAATTCTCCAGGAACAGCAGGACCTCATCATGGGCCAGGACCTCCCCATCAGCCTTTGGGATGAAAAGTAATTCCCTGCTCTCCAGGTGAAAATTTTGGGAAGTTTTGGGCTTGATGGTGCACAAAAGAATTTGGGATTAATTGGGCTGGAGTAGCAGAGGACCGTGGAACAGGAGAATCCTGAAGGTCCCTTCCGACCCAAACCATTCCATGATTTCACGATGATTCGGGCATGGAAAAGGACATTCTGCCTTGGAATTCTGCTGTTCCCAGGACCAAGGCGGAACAGGACTCACTCCGGGACATTCCCAACTCTCATCTTCGCGTTGGACAAAGGAGAAACTTCAGGAACATCCGAGCACATGGCGGCCCCTCATCCCACCCTGCCTCACAGCTCCGTAGGGAATCCAGGGATAAAGCTTCCGCCCATCCCAACGCCACCCTCCCGGCTTTTCCAACACGCCCAACGTGACCGCGGGGAGGCGGGAATGGAGGCTGGAATAAATCAGGGAGAGCAGCAGGAGGGGCCCGGCCGGCGGCTGGAATTAGCGGAGAGGGGGATTGTAAACAACTGGGGAAACGTGCCTGAAATTAATTTTTAGGACCTAATGGGATTTTGCTTGGAGCAGAGTCAGGAATGGAAAGCTTTCCACGGCAGAACGAGGCGCTTTGCATAAATTTGCATCCTGACGTCGGCTGGCTCTTCCCGGTCGGAGACGGGAGCGCGTCCGCGTCCCTGCACGGCTGCGAGGAGGATTCGGGAATGGCTTTGGTCGTTATCCGGCTCCTTTAGGGAAGTTTTAATGGGAACAGACACCTAAAAGCCAGGATTCCCGGGCTCTGGAATGCTGTGGGAGGAGAGGGAGAGGGAAGGGCAAGTCACCAAGCTCTTGGTGTTGTCCTGTACGGACTGGAGGGAATTTTTAATTCCATAGGGAGGTGCATTGGGAAATGTGACTCTCCAGGATGGATTGAATCGTGGGGAAGAAGGGATGAGGTGTTTTGGGAAGTGAAAGAATCACAGAATAGGATCAGGGAATGGTTTGGGATGGAAGGGACCGTCAGGATCATCCCATTCCACCCCTGCCGTGGGCAGGGACATCTCCCACTATCTCAGGCTGCTCCAAGCCCCGTCCAACCCAAACCAGCCTGGAATGCCGTGATTCCATGATCCCGTGAGCAATCACTGCAGGAAAACCCTTTCAGCTCCCCAAAACCATCGGTTTCCATCGATGCTCATCCCGGCTGATTTTGAGGAAAAGCCCAGGAATTCAATCATTCCATATCGATTAAGCCGCGCTTTAATTTGCAGTTCTGTTCATTTACCTCCCCTCCCACTTCGCGCTCTGCTTGGAAACGGGATCCACATGGATCTGGATCAAACTCACTACAGCCAATGGAAGTTTTTTCCCTGGATTTCCAAAGGCTCTGGCTCTGCCTCTTTATCCCTTCGCAGGTTGGAATCCCCATCTCCAAAACCCCCGACAGGGATTAAAGAAGCGTCGAGAAGGTTAAAATTCCTTTGCTTTACTATTCCCATGGAATGAAGGAGGATTTCCATCCTCACGGGAGGGAATAAAATCATCCCCGTTGGATCACTGGGAGGTGGGAATGTTCAAACACGACTTCCTGCCAAATTTGAAGGCTCTTCTTCAGCCAATCTCAAAGGTCCTTCAACA
>VZTA01005999.1:53972-64608 GCA_013398855.1 Mohoua ochrocephala | reverse complement strand
ACCAAGCCTAAATTTATTCTTAACCAATTTGAGCCAGCGAGGCTCCTCACCTTATCTCCATTGTACCTTGCAGCTCAATGCAAAGATCTGCTGACAGAACTTATTTCTCAGGAGTGTCATTATGACACAACCCATGATCCTTTGAGTCTTAAAAACCCAAATCTTTATTAGAAAATAATCTGAAACACAATTTTCTTATTTTCATTAGCTCTTCTCCCTGCAGGCCTGGAGACCCTGAGGTGCAATGGTCAAATGCCATAGAATATGACAGTTATCCAGATCCTTCCACTGGAAAAGTTGGAGCTTCCAACTGGCTTGACAGCCTCGATGACTTGAGCATACTCTGGCTCCTGATTTTGGATTTTAAAGTTCTCATTATCTTAATTTAAGCACTTTAAAAATTCAGTCAAAATTTTTACTTCCGTTAACGTAATATGGTACTCTGCCTGAGTTTGTTGCAATTATGTTAACATTTAAACAGTGAAATAAAACAAATATGCAATGAATATTCACATTAATGAAGAAAAAATATTAATACCCATAAAATTTGTGAAATAAGTTGAAATAAATTTATATGAACTAAATTCTTCTTACACAATCAGTACCACAGGAATGTAGAGACACTGTGTTCACAAAATGCAAGTACTACATCTGAAAATTGCTTTCTTTATTTATTGAATTAAAAGAGAATTAAGTTTTCTTTTCCCAATCCTCATATTACAAGGCTGGGAGATCCATGTTATGCACATAAATTAAAATTAACTTTTTTCTTTTTGGCCAGGAATGTTCTTTCCCTTTCCATCCCACATTTATTCAGTGCCAATTTACGTCCAGATACCCTTGTGCCAACAATGCCTTTTAACCTAATAGTTTCTTCTTTGTCCCTGATGTTTATTTCCCTTTCCCCTCTCTCGCAGGCATTCCAAAAAGCATCCACATTTCTTATCATCCTCTAATATGACGTCAGCGTTGGTTATACGCTTACGCAAGTTTTGGAATGGATTTCATATCACTAGTGATTTAATCTGTGCAAATTGCTCAAGCAGTGATGATATCAATGGAAGAAACATCAAGAGCAATAGAGGATTCAACAGAGATTGACATCATTGTCCAAGACGGACCTGAAGATCACTGCATACATCCTGCTACTGAATCCTGGGAGAATCTAGGTGAGCCATCTTAGATAAAGCATTTCAGCGTGAAAAGCTTAGGTGAAAATCTGCCCTGTTTTCCCTTCAGGCCACTGGTGATTGTGCAGCCTTTTCCGTGTTTTGGCTTTATTTGGATGATCCATATGAAGAAAAGCAGATAATGCATAATGGAGGAACATAGGGCCCATTCTGCTGGCTCATAAAAAGAGCTAATGGATTCAGTGTCCTGTCTCCCATGAAAAGAGACTTGCCTAACTCAAAAAAAAACCCCAGCAAATCGCAGGCATCAGCACCAGACAGAAAAGAATCATAAATAAAAAAGACAAACAAACAAAAACATCCAAATTTAAAAAGGCTGTTATGGGTTACTGAAAACCTGCCCCCAGGAAAATTCTTTCTTAAACCCTGAAAGATAGTAGTTGGTAAATACTTATTATAATTCTTGGTATTCATCTTATTTGAGTATCTGTCTCAGCCTTTGAGTCATGACATCTTCTAGGAGGAAGAGGCTATCCAGCCCCGTGGCCTCAATATTTCCATTTTTTTTTATTCCTGGTCCTCTTATTCCTTTGTTTAAGAGCTTACTATCTTGTTACTTGCTGCAGATGATCTCCATGCCAAGATTTTGTTTTCCCAACCATTGAATTATTTGTGCACAAGCAAAGCATCTGAAAAGGTCTTCAGGCATGAAAAGTGCTTGCAATTCCCAAGCCACAGATAACTCAAACCATGAGATTTTAAAGCATTTTGTGAACAAAAAAATAAACCCCAAACTATTCAGCTCAGAAAGTGAGACGCATTTCAGCCTAGAGAAATTTTTTCCCATGCCAAAAGTTTTTTAAACTAGTAAAGGTGCTAAGGCTACACTGTAAGGGTCTTAGTTGGAGTTTAACCAGACGATACTCTCATGAGAGGCACTGGAACTCTGCAGCAAATGATCAAGCTCAGAGCAGCTGAACATTTCTAGCCTTACTACTGGTGAATGTCCCTCTGCAGACTTCAAAAGCCTGGAAGTCTCAGAAACCATGTGTTTTCAATCAATTTCTTTCCAAAACATTTTAACTGAAATCAGACAATATTTTCCCTTGTTGGTGTAAGAGTTGCTTACATGGCTTTCACTTTCTTCTTCACTGTCAATCTCTTCCAAGTGGTTCTATTAAATTATTTTAAATCCTCCTGATAAAAGGCTATGAAAACTCATTCCACAGGTTGTTTGTTGTTTGGATTTTTCCCCCTTGTTCAGAAACATAAAATGGTTCAAGTGCAGAAAAAGGAATCAGGCTCACACTTGGAGTGCTGGGTCAAATTCTGGGCTCCCCAAAAAAGAGACATGGGTATAACGAGCATGTCCAGCAAAGGGCCACAATGATGATGAGGGATGTGGAGCATTTGGCATATGAAGAGAAGTTGAGAGGGCTGGAACTGTTCATCCTAGAGGATGGAAGGCTCAGGGGGATCTTATATCAATCTGTATAAATACTTCAGGAGGGACAGTAAAGAAGTCACAGTAAACAGGACAAGAGGCAGCGGGCATGAATGAAAGCACAGGAAATTCTATTCAAACAAACACCAGAAGAAGCTTTCTAACTACAAGGGTGGTCCAACAGTGCAGCAAGTTATCCAGAGAGGTTAGAGAATCTCCGTTCTTGAAAATGCTGGAATCCCAAATGAGCATGGTCCTGATCAACCTGTTTAAGGGGACCCTGCTGAGCTGGGGGTAAGACTAGAGGAACTCCAGAGGCTCCTTCCATTCTCACCTTTCCTGTGACTTTATGATTGTTCGCTGCTGTGAGTACCTAACACATGCAGAGAGGAAATAGGTTTCAGTCTGCTTTTCTTTCCTGGCATCATGCAGTTATTCCTTCTGAACGGTTCTTCTGTCCTTGGACATTCATCTCTGTGCTGATACTGTTCAGAAATACGGTGTCCCCCAGCTGTCAAATCCTAACTAGTTAACTTTTTTCTATGTGACTTTTCTCACAGTTTTTCTTTCTCAAAATCATGGTGTCGACACATCTTTCCTAATTTTTTTGTTAATTCTTTAAGTGAGCTTTCAATCCCACTAATGCTATCAGGAATTTTAGTCTTAGTACTTGTGTAGAACTTGATCCTACCTGTTACCTTTAATCCTGTGAGTCATTTTGTCAGCATTAATGATTCCTTCTCATTAGCTCACATAAAGTATGCAAGATTTGGCTCAATTCAAAAATCAGAAATAAATCCTGAATGTTCAGAAAAGTCCTATGAATTAGCAGGATGTATTTCATGAGTAAAGCCTGAGTAAATGCTTAGTGAATATGAGAAGTCATCCAGGAATATCTGAGCAGTCTTATGGTTTCAGACTGTTCTCACAGGAGCTACTTGTCATGAATTCTAGTCAGCAAGATTGCATTTGTATTTCATGTTGGTACATGCATGGTGCTTATCGAAGAAAAAGATCGCTCTTCTGACACCAATCTCCAAGGCTTTGGTTTCCTGTCCAAACACTGACATGTTGACAGATATAAAGCTCCCCATTTCTCAGGCAATATTGTTCTGATCATGATGGTTTTGACGAAATTCCATCTTTATCCCCAATCCATTTTATTTTTTATCATGGCGATCGCTTCCTAGTTTCCCTCAGATTACTTAGTAGCTCAGCATCAATAGACAGTGGTACTAAAGGGAATACACTTTAGTGCTTGTACAAAGACCATCCATCATGGAGAGATGGATTTGGGTATTTTTATAGGATTCTCCTCCATGGTTGGCTGAGTGCTGTTCTGCTGCTGTCTAACATGGGGGGATTATAGGTGTCTCTCTGTTGTACCTGCTGCTTTCATATTGCAAAGCAGGGGGGTTATTAATAGCGATTGTTTTCAGCTGGAGCTTTTAAAGCTTGTAATACCAAGACATAGGATTGAAAGTTATTAAATGAACTGCCAGTGCTGCAGCAGAGATGATAGTGTCTAGCTCTGGGCACTTTATTCCTCAGTTTCTTCCTTTTTCCTGGGTAAGCAGACTTTGCATTGAATGCTTTTTCACCATAGTGCTCTCCTTTAGCAGACTGCTTTCTATACATAGTTTCCAAACAATGCTAATCTTTCTTTAATTCCTTTTATAACCTTTCCCCATCTTTTTATTCTCTGACAAATTATACCCTTGGCATCAGGCTCTTCATCATCTTTCAGCTCACTCAGCCTTTCTTGTAGATAACAGCTTTCTATGAGGGTTTTCACTCTGAACATCTTGCCTAGGATCATTATCTAAAGGTATTACTGTATCTAGAACTTCTTGTCCCTTACTTTCCTTTCCCTCACGCAAAGAACTCAGTCCCAGGTTTTGTTGATGAACACGGGAACAGAAACCTTCACTTTATTTATGCCATGATGGGTTTAGAGCTATTTGGAAATGAGATCTTGAGATGATAAAAGATGGTGCTAAGAAAGCATCATCTCACCAACAGTTAAATTAGGAATGCAAGAGACAGAAAAGCACTGCAAGTCTGCAGTGTCCCTTAACACGATGCTGTGTGCAGTTCTACTTTTCCTCATCTCTTACAGCGAGTAAGAGAACTAGAGAAGATACAGAAGAAAGGCAACAAGAGACATCACAGGTATAAAATAGCATCCATGCATGAAACTCTGAGGCCTAAATGAAGAGATGACTGAAAGACGATATGATAAGGGTCTGTGAAAACAATGTTTATGGGACCTTACAAAATACAGGCTAAGGCATGAAATGAAGCTGGCAGATGGGAATTTAGAAATGAACAAAAGGAAGAACTTCTTGGAACTCCTTAGCGAAAGTTGCTGGGTATGCTAAAATTCCTATGGCTTTGAAAAACAGGTAGAATGAGTAGAAAAATTGTTGATAGTTATTATTCCCAAAGATACTGCCCTTGGAACAGGAATAAGAAATGTTTCTGAAACAATAAATCCTTGGAGGATATTTAGGAAAAATAGCACTCCCCTCTTCTCATGCAACATTTCTCACCCTATTGCTCTTCAGTGGTCAGAAAAAGATTTTTAAAACTGAATTCCATCAGAAATGTTGTTTCAATAGGACTATTCTCTCTGTGTACGTGTGCTTATGCATGTACATCTATGAAACAAAACACTGATGAATATTTTGGCTTCAAGTACCATAGGAGAAACTTTGAGTAGTACATTTTCTGTTCGAACATCTTAATGGAATATTTAAATTTAATATCTCAAAATACAGTCGAACAAAGAAAATTGCCTTATTTCACATGGAACACATAAATGCACGGATAATCAGAATTATATATTTTTTAAAATGTTTTGACAAACTCGAAACAAGTACGTTTATGAATATTTCTAGGGGGGAATTCTTTAAAAGTTTTTTTTCATATTTGTATTGATATTATATGGCACTGTTTCTCTGCAATGACATTTTGTACAGTAAAGAATTTACACTTGTTTCTGCATCAAAAAAATATTATTACCATATAATCTTAGCAGGCAGAGATCATAAGGACCTCACATTATTAAAATATTCCATTTCTCTCCCAGAGTAGGATTATTATCCGCACTTACATTGTCTAGTGATTTTCTTCTATCTCTAGTTTTAAAAATCCAAGCAAATGAGTTTACTGGAAAAAAAAAAATAACCCATAAAACTGCTCAAACTATTTTTTATACAACTTTTTTTTTTTTTTCTGCTCGAAAATGCCATTTAAGCAAAATCAAAATGTTTCTGGAATGTGCTAATTTTGATAAAATTCTCCATGGAAATTTTTTTTAAACAGTTCCAGGTGGTAGTGATAGCTGTGTTTGCTGTGCTTCTGACATTTCCCTCTGTAAATACTCTTTCACATGAAATTCCAGACTACATTTCGTTCTAAATTAAAATCAAATTAAAAAAAAAAAAAACTGTTTAAGAGTTGAAATCTTTCTGAAAAATCCATTTTTTGGTGAGTTCTATGCATCACTTAAAGAACAAAGTACATTTATTAATGCTTTCCTTTTCTTTTATTATAAACCATGATGAGAAGATGAGTTTCTCAACTGTTACAAGTGTAGGTGGTAACTCCACCCATGAAAAGTCCTTTGCAAAAGGTTTCATTCTCCTCACCATTACCAACTCTGTAAAGAAGCCAAATCCTTTCTCATTTGTATTTATTAGTTTTGTTCTTATCGTTTCTAAGCGAATCCATTACAGCTCTGCCTCTCATACAGTTTGCCACGGTGTGGACCAGGTTTGCTGGAACTGATGAGCCAGACCACAGCCCCAGGTTAGAGGATATTGCTCAAAGAGGTTCCCAGACAGCAGTCAAGCATCTCTTTGACTTCTGGGACTTGACTAGAAATGGTCATGTACTCAAGAGAGACCATGAAATAAAACCCAACCAAGGTGTCACCGAATACTGGGAAATAAACTCTCCAAACAATTTGCTAAGTTAGAGAGCCAAAATTACTTTATTAGCAGCGTTGGATGCATGGGGAATTCTCATCAAAGCATTCATGCCCAGTAACCTAAGAGATCAGGTTATATTCCTGAAATTAATACATATTCATCACATTTTCTGAATACATGCATATATGCTAATTTTTTCACTGGACTTATTTGGATATGGTTCCGGATCTTCTGATTAATCTTTTCTCCTTGAGAATATTTCAAATAGGAGGTCAGGTCATAACGTACTTCCCTTATCGTTCTTTGTTCTGACTCACAATCCTTGTTCTCAAAACTGAGACATCTACTAGTACATATTAGTCACTGATATAAGTAAACAAGGAAGCATTAGCTGGCACAAGACTTATTAGTCACAGATGCAGGGAGTTAACACAAGGCCACACTAATCTCTGGCATTTGCACTGAGCACTCCATGTGCAAACCTAAGCATCAACCACCAATACAGGGATCATTCAGTATGTGCTAAAGTTGAAAGAATTTTCCAACATCTTCCCCCACTGCTGCATAGACTCCTTCTTAGGGAAATACAACTTGTTCAGGGACAAGGGTATCACAGATTGTATCGGTACAGACTGTAAATTGTGCTGGGAGAGGGGATGCAGTTACAGACTGGGACCCCAGAGAGCCTGGCTTAGCACTGAGAGGGATGCCTCCACAAGAGCAGAGGCAGGGAAGGTAAAGCCTAAACAAAGATGTAGCTGCAGCTACAGAATCACAGGACACAGGCCTATCTGCACCCAAGGGAGGATGAGCAATGCAGTCTGGCACTGACACTGTCTAATCTCTTCTTAAAAAGCTCCCAAGCAACAAAGTTTCACAACATTGCGTCTCCATCACAAGAAGTAATGACCTGACATTCACTGAATGATTGTATCCCCATTCCCTCTCGTTTCCAATCCTTCATGTGAGATGGGGAAATGCTGTTAGCCTTGCTTTGGAGGAGACAGTGAAAAAATAAATGTTTTGGCCAACATCACACAGGAAGGCAGAGCAGAAAGCTGAAGCCAATGCCTGAGTGCCACGCTCTGATCCTCCTGTTCTTTCACAGCTCTCTCTGCCTCTGAAACATGACTATTATTATTACATCTTTCTTCTTCCCCTCTTTTTTCAGTCCCTGCCATGGTTGGAAGCATTTCACTGTTACCCACTTGGCCATCCTCCCCAGGCTCCTGTGTGGGTGCCCAGTGCCTCAGCCCAGAGGGAGCAGCAGAGCAGGAACTCAGCCCTGCGATCAGCTGGGCTACACCAGCCACATGCAACAGCTTCAGGATCAACTCTAATTTCTCTCCAACCTTCAGCTGAGGAATTCAGAGGAAGATGAAGTATCAGGAGGGGGTGGGGGAAAGGTGAGGCATTTTGTCATTAACAATATAGCCTCACTTATCACTTACAACTGGAAGTGCAGATAGCAGTTATTAAAAGATGTACCATTAGTACAAAAGCTCATTACCATGCTGTAATCCTTGTAAGCATTTGTGACTGATACCAATGGAGTTGGCAGTGTGTAGAGGCTTTTTTTTTCTGATTATTTTCCCCTTTTTATTTTTTTGTTACATATATCTGGGACTGAGAAAGGAACCAGAGATTCAAGGATTAAAATATGCTTAGAGAAAATCCTGGTTTCAGCATAATTATAAAGAGTGTTTTTATGTTTATAAAGCAGCTGAAGAGTCATGTGTGAATATTTTTCCATCCTCCATAAAAAGGGACTAAATTCCCCTTTCTGGCAAGAGGTAACATCATCTAGAATGGGCCTGCTCATATTTTTTTTGCTTGTATCTGACTTACTTTCTCCAACCACATTTGTCTCCCTCTTAGGTCCAGAGTCTTTTCTCTTCCTACCTGTTATTGTGATGCTTTCCCTTCATCCATTCTTGCTTCTCATTTGAAACAGAGAAGCAAGTTTCTGTCTTAAAAAACAAATCCCAATATAAACCAGGGCACTTTGCCAGACGTTTGACAAACTTACACTAGAAACTGCTATTCTACCCTGTTGACCCTTGAACTTTGTCTGAGCTATGGTTTATTTCCAGCCACTCCACTAACCTCCATTTTAACTGTTGGCAAATTATTTCATTTTTTCAGTGCCTCAGGAAAGCCAGGATAAGAACATTTCCTTGTTTTATGAAGTTCTTTAAGATATATACAAGAAAAAGCTATAAAGAGCTAAGTAGTACTACCGGTAGTAATAATAACAATCATAATGGAGCTAAAATGAGCCTATGTTCCAAAGTTTGATGCTTTTTTTTTTTTCCTTGAAAATATCATTACTGAAATGGAAAGGGAAATAATGACAGAAAAGAAGATGTCGTTCATTCTACTAATACAAAAAAAAAAGAAATAGATCTCCATGAGTTTGGCTAACCAAAGTATCATTTTGTTCAGTATAAGACAGTATAGGTGGCAGATAGTACTCAGACACATGGACTTGGGTATAACAAAATAAACAGAAACATCATATATGCAAGTTTTACCTGCACATAAGTCACTTAGAAAATAGAGATCTCTTGGTTTCAAGGATTCTTCTTCACTGCAATTTAAAATCAATGGGTCAATTTAGTAAAATCACCTTGATTCAGGGTGAAAAATAAAAATGCTGGTCTTTTTCTATTCTGAAGCCAAAAATAGGACTGAGAAAGGGGAGTCTATATGACTAATACCCAACTACTTGCCGTGGCTTGTTTCTCCTGTCTTGAGAAAAAAATGCATTTTCTTGGTTATGCATAAGTAAACTCCAAGGGAATATTTAATTCATGTCACCTTAATGGGTAGAAACACTCTTTGCAAGCTTGAATTTCAAACAAATAGTCAAGACCACAAGGCTGCCAACAGCTGACTGAAAGGCTGAAAGGCCACCACGGGTGAATTTTGGATGCAGATACAAATCTCATTAAATGTATTGATGTATTAAAGCTAATGTTTTGGCCAAAAAATATCCTTCAGGCTCAGCAAAAACAGGAAACAAGCTGTTCTTTGCAGTATAACAGCTGGATTGTGTCAAAGATCTGAAAATAAAGTACTTGACAGGCCAGGGACAAGTAAAATGGAGGCCTCCCGTAGGTAAAGAAAGTACCAGAAGTTGCATTCTATAATCCTCTTAAAACAGAAATAAATAAGCCAAGGGGCTGTGAGAGTGAGCCAAAGAAAAGGCAGGGAATGTCCCAGTGAGATGGACATATAGACTTGACTAAGGCAACTGACTTTATTTTCAGTCAAAAATGCTTTAGGACAGAGTGTTGGTAACTGCGTGCGGTAATTGCGTGCGAATAGTCTTCTCCACGATTTTACCTGGCCATGATCCCTGATGTCTCAGCTCAGCCCTAGACAGCCCAAAGGCTGCCTAACCCCAGAGGAAGGGTGTGAGATGTGAGGTGCATGCTCAACCCTGCCTGCCAGGACTGAGAGAGTCACCATGGGAGACGGACCCACCATGGGGAAAAGACTCCAGCGCTGCAGTGGCACCAGCAGTGGTCACTGCTGAATGAAAATAAATGGCTTCAAAAGAGACATCACTGGCCAGGGATTCAAATACCCCTTGACAGAGAGCAAAGCCTACAGGAAAGCCACTGTGTGCTCCTCATTTCCCAGCCTGGTAGATGTGCTTGCAGATCCCCAAGAGCTGTCACGTAGCATTCCACCTTCCCTACTCAGATAGCTCAGCAGCCCTGGCTGCCTTATCATCAGATCCTGCACCTCACACTTCTAATAATTCCTATAAGAGCTCTTCTCTTTCCCTCCCCTCAGTCTTCCCCTCCTCCCTTCATTCCTCTGAGTGATTCATGTTGAAGTTAGAAGGATTAAACAATATGTTATCTCAAATGCTGGTAATAGCTTCAGGTTAAAACCATGCAGTCTGCAAGAGGCACCTTGTTGCTTAAGTTATGCAGAGACCAGAGGCTGTCGAGCAATAGAATCTTTTTTCAGACTTTTATCATGCCCACTCCTATAATGTATTATAAATCATTACCTTCCCACTCAGCATCCTGGAGTCACCAATATTCAACAGCATGCTTTTCTTTTCCTAGAAATAAATTAATATCTATTTAAAAAAAAAAAAAATGCTGACT